>CABEEJ010004253.1:0-14202 GCA_901482245.1 Timema douglasi
TAAGTAAGCTATTTTTTGTCTACACTAGAAATTACTTAAAAATTATTTATATGGCAAAACAACGTTTGCCGGGTCAGCTAGTAGTAAATATGTTTGTCAGTAGACCTAGAACTGACCAGGCTCCCCTAGACTTCACTCAGCAAGAAGACGGGCTGTATTGTATTTGGTTAAGCTAGTTTGTATGTCGTGTAAAACCTGTGTTTGTTGCATACATCCCTTAGTGTTAGTAATGACGCCTGGAGGTTTGGAGTTTGCCTTCTTGAACAATCCCTCGGTGCATTGGGATGGGCGGGAAATGCGTCATTTTGTAGTGTCCCTCATATAATGATCACAAAACCTTCGAATACAGGGTCCCAGCACGGATAGTCCCCCCTCCCCCACGGATAATTGAGAGTTAGGATGCACGTTCATCCTATTAGGGACGCCATATCTCACACAACGGTTACTAGCACGAGGCGTGTGCTAAACCTTCAAACAGTTGTCATTCCCTCAGAGCTACAACTCTCGATTGTACACTTTGTTATCATAAAATACTGGGTCGCCCCCTCATGCACCCGAGCGGACTTTCATTTTGCACCCCTTGTCTCTCTCATATGATTTAGGTCCAAACATGGGATTATTATCTTGAAAATTATTACAAGATACAACATTTATGGATGTAATCGAGTTTTTTAATGATTTTAATTTAGACTTTATGCGAGTTATATTAAATTATTGTGTATACTTTGCTGTTGGCCTAATGCAAATAGGAGAAGAGTATGCTTTTTTGAATTTCTGTAGAAATTTGAGTAGACAAATTATGAAATACGATTAGGATCCTTAACTTAAAAATAAATAAAATCCAACCTTTGTTTGATTTAAGTTTAATATGATTTACATGATCTGCGCATTAAAGCAGACTCCACGCAATTTAACCCAGTACATGGCACCCTCTCGAACTCGGTTCCCTCTGCCCTCATTTGAGGCAGTCCAGCTAACACCTTATTAATATGTGTTTCATTCAGTCTCCCACGGATGAACTTAATATAAATAACCTTATCCCTGACCTTTAGGTTAAGTTGTTAGTAAAATAACACAAAACTATCCGCACTTGTGGTTACGTCGACTGAATCTAAATCTCATATATTATTATTATTATTAGCACCGCATCTTACTACCCGTTCGGGTTATACGCACTTACGCTAATGTGTAATGGTAGGGTGATTGTGAGATGAAATGGAGGACCTACAGTTTAACGTGGAATCCGAACCACGGTGGAGGCCTGGCATTCCCCACATTCACAAGATGTCTTGTCAGAGGTGAAGGAAAGGTTTGGTAATCAGATATATCTTTGCCTGGACCGAGGATTGAACCCCGGCCGCCAGCACAGAAGTCTGACACCTTACCCCTAGACCGCCAGGTCACCTACTAAATCTAATATACAGTCCAGATTTAATAAAACGGCCTTTTTGAAAATAAAAACACTTTTTTTATGCTGACATTGATAATATTCTACTAATTTATCTGTGTTATTTTAGAGTATTGATAAAATCAATCAAAAGTGACAGCTACAAATCAAGTGACTTGATGTATGAATATATGAAAGTATATCCAGTAACCTTTCTAGCTGTGAAATAAGATTCTTCCTATGAAAATTGTATTGTACGTACATAAATATAGATATATTGTAGACAGCCAGTGTAATTGAGCCAGGTTGGAGCAACGGTGAGCACGTGGACCATCCCAGATGTTCGGATAACAGTTTCCCTAAGAGGACATAAAACCATTCCCCCATCTGTTGGCTTACAACTTCCACGGGAGAGTTTTAACAACAGTCCGAGTGGAATGACCTATAGTCGCTTCTTACTACCGCAACGAGATGAGCTCTTTAAGAGCGCGTGCCATTACGCTCCATTCCGGATGAATCTGCCCTTTCCTTGTAGCAGTTACACTCACTTGAAGCTAGCCATCGATTCATCCGTCTCGCGGACATGATCTGTCACGTGACAATTGATGTGAACTAACTTGATTGTAAGCATTGAGAAAACATGTATGATAATAATAATAATAATAATAATCGACTTTAATGGCCTTTTATCACACTTAACGAATTCAATTAAAATAAAGTTTAACAAAATATTATATATAAAACACACACAAATGTATAAAGACTATGGCTAGAATACACAAGGATTACGTAATACGAGAGCGCGCGCACACACACGCACAAGAAGGTGTGACCACGTCTCACACTCTTCAATCTCACGAATGAGCTTCCACACGCAGATTATTTGCCTCTCAGGTTGATGATTATAAAACTTTTTTTGAAAGTTTGCATTCTAAAAATTCAACATTGTCATCATTTGAGGTAGAAAAAATCTTATTATTTCTTTATTGTAACAAAAATAAAACATTTTGTGATAATATTATAAGATGTCACAGTCCAAAATATTGTATTTCTAACTCATTTATAAAAAGATGAATCGAGCCACATGTATGTTGGTTTTTAACCAGTTCTGTGGGCCGCACAAAATCTATTTTTACATGTCTGCTTGAAGCTAATAGTAATAATAAATTAGTCAAATAATTCAGCTCGAACATAACGTCATAGCTTAGTTAGGTAATCCTGCTATAGTCTATACTCGTTACTAAACTAGGAGGTTCGTCTCGAGCCTAAAATCGTGACTTAGATATGGCATTAATATTTAGCCTTCCACGGTGACTTAACTGGGCAATTCTTCTTAAGCCTTCTTCTTGAACCTTCAGCTGTAACTTAACTTGTCAATTCTTCTTGAGCCTTCCGCTGTGACTTATCTGGGCAATTCTTCTTGAACCTTCAGCTGTAACTTAACTTGTCAATTCTTCTTTAGCCTTCCGCTGTGACTTATCTGGGCAATTCTGCTTGAACCTTCAGCTGTAACTTAACTTGTCAATTCTTCTTGAGCCTTCCGCTGTGACTTATCTGGGCAATTCTGCTTGAACCTTCAGCTGTAACTTAACTCGGCAATTCTTCTTGAGCCTTCCGCTGTGACTTATCTGGGCAATTCTTCTTGAACCTTCAGCTGTAACTTAACTTGTCAATTCTTCTTGAGCCTTCCGCTGTGACTTATCTGGGCAATTCTGCTTGAATCTTCTGCTGTGACTTAATTAGATCATTCTTTTCGAGCTTTCCACCGTGACTTAGTTAGGTAATTCATATAGAGCCTGTCGTTGCAGCTTAGATAGATAATTGAACTAGATTCTAGCGTCTTTAATATAAGAAGATGGAATTTAAAAGATCGTAATCATTTAGCTATAGAAGGCGTGTCAAAGTATCCTATGGATTCAATGTAAATAATATTTTAAATACCCATCTTTTGACATTCGGTGTGTGCAAAAAACAACAAAAAAGTGAAATTTCAATGTGATAGGTATCTTTGTTGAACTTAATCATCAACATGACTTAACTCATTAGCTTGGTACAAGTGATATTCTTCCTCGTGCTTTGTTCCTAGGACCGATACTACTTGGACAAGCAATCCACATATTTACAAAATTGGGGTAGGGATCAGAAAGGTAAATTCAAGAAGAAGTACACGGGTATTTACATGGAAGTAGAATATGAGAAACCATTTCGGGGAAATCGCTTTAGTCCACCAGGCTTGGATTAGCCCCACGACCGCTTCGTCAACAACAAACCGGAAAAGATGAGTCTGACTCTATTGTCTTGAATTCTCCGTCAATATTGACCGGATGCAATACGTGAGTCTCAAGACTCCTTAGAGTTCTAGGTCGTCGTTGCAGGTAGGAGTGTTTCTTAATATCAGACTTGTCTGTGATTGATACAGCAGGCACCGCGCTGCCTGAGGAACAGAGGAGTACTGCTATTCGTCAGATGCGAGGAAAAGGGACATCTGGTCACCGCTGACGATGATGTGGGAGGTCCTAGACCTGCCTGAATGTGTGATTTTATCTATAGCCTTTACTCGCTTCGGTGGTCGAATGAAGGCAGGCGTATCAAATTCGTTTGTTCATAAGGGCCACACGGAAAACTAACATTTCTGAGCAGGCTGAGTTCCAAAAATAATTATACTATCATCATCTTAAGTAATATATATTCTTAAATTTCTTACTTCTACAAAAAGAAAATTAAGTTTTGACGTGAATACGTATTTAAATTTGCTACTATACGGGGGCAATCCAAAAAACCTAATGATAACAAAGTCGGGGGATAAAGTTTGGCGTTGTAGTTTCGAATCTATCCTCTACATACAAAATTAAATTATACCACTGAATAGCTAAAGGATCAAAGAATGCATTACGATACGCGAGAACAGTGACGCATCGCGCGCGGTGGAGGGGGAAGCGCCGCCATTTAAAAAAAAATCCATCCTCTATTTTTAATCAGAAATATGAAACCTTTTATTTGCAGAAATGTTGTAATTGTCTTGCTATAAATGTTGTAACAAAGTCACTTTCATTGTGGTTGGCAAAGATGTGCCCATAAGACGTTATTTCTGGGGTGTTTGGTTCTATTTCATGTGAGAGAACACCTGTTTACACACCTAAATGCTGGTAAACACCTCACATATTGGGCGCGCAAATTCAACCATTTTTGGGAGCTGATTCATGTCGAAGAAAGAATACATATTTGGTATACCAACCTCAGATTAATCCAAATTATGACAAACTTCACTGATATCCCTTTCTTAAAGGTCATATTTCTACAACGTTTACATAAATATGATTAATGTATCATTCGTTGGTACTAATATCAGCTCCTCGAAAGCTCCATGGGCCACATACACTCATGAACAGAGCCGCAAGTTTGACATGGATGGTCGAATGTTCTGAGGCACCACTCTTCCAGTAAACTGGACTGCCAATGGCGTGGAGATCAGTGTTAGAATCCTGGTTGGGTGTACTGAGGGGAGTTTCTTGATTTATTCTACATCTTTCCTCCACACAAATGCGTGTACAGCTCTTATACATTCAACCTTTCTCAATCCTAATTTCTCATTCTCAACACATTAGTGTAATTGGTAGATATGCGTACAACTTGACTGAATAGTAAGACGTGGTTATAAAACACAAATCGATGGAATTTCCTCTTCTTCCTTGGGAAAAATGATATTGCATTTATATAAAATCATGACTTAGGTATTTACTTATATTAAGCAATCAAATTTTTTCAAGTGGAAATAGTACTTTTTTTTATCACCACGTGTTATTAACTATTCAGATTACACGCATACATTATAATGACTATAATAAGCAGGGGTGAAGAAAGGAGCATTTTAGAGGTAATCTGCCTGCATTTGCATGGAAAGATAGTGGGAAACCATTTAGGGAAAACTACTCTTACTAGACTCGACCGGGATTAGAACCCCCCATCTCCCCGTAATCAGTAGACTATTCTAACACGAGAGTTACGCCTTACACCATTCAGCCACTAAATCGGGTGATAATAGCTTATAATACCATGGTAGATGTACTCTTAAACTAAGTTAATTTAATGTGCACTTTTAAAATGGGTCATACGGGTTCTGTTGCCGGAGTGGTCCTCAGAGGAAGTGCCAGGGAACGTTAGTAGAGGGCTGTAATGTTCCCCTAGGGGTGCTACCAGAACATGGAGATATTTATCATTGTATTAAGAGTCCGTCTGACCCCACGGGTAGCAAGTAGCCAAGTTAGGTAGTACAGTACAGCTCCACCACATCGTGATGACACTGGAAAAACATGAAGCTTGTTCAAGAAGTAATCTAAAGTTTATCAAGTAAATATTTGATTACAAATTGTGCATTTAACTTTAAGTACCTTAATTAGTAACTGTTTTGCTAGCTCATAGCAGCTGAATATTAGGACGTTATGTACGAGAGGTTCCAGAAGTGTAGGAGACATATCACCCTGGACTCAAGGCCGTAGCCAGCCAATAATTTCAGAGGGGGTTTGGTGAGCACATCCCCCAATTGCTGGAAGATAAAAAAAACCCATTATAAATGACAAACGGTTCTAGAAGCTCTCTGAAGTGTTTTTTTATGATAAAATATGAAGTGCTTTTTATAATAACACAGCCGCCTAATTTGTTTTTGTATTTTAATTTTTATATCGTTTGAACCATAAATAAAGCTATATATATTGTTCATAAAATTTCGCGGGGGATTTGAACCCCCAAAACCCCCCATGGCTACGGCCTTGACCCTGGTAATCACATTTAAAAACACTTAAGTGGATAGATTGAACACTCGCTTAAATGATTCCTCGACAGTCCCAATGTAGTCCTAAACTAATTGATATTTCGTAAAGAGGTTCGTCAAATTATTAAAATAATAATTGCTATGTCTATAACGGGTGAGAATTGATTTCTTAGCTCACGTTAAACCTATATTCATACAACCCTGTGTTTAGAAAGTGCACGCTCAGATAAAAATAAACAATATTAGTTGACATCGTTCTAATATTAGAAAATCTATTGCTAAACCTATTACTAATATGTTTGCTACTTTTATTACTAGGGTGCTAGCTATAGACGTAATAAATAAATGTCTGGAAAACAGGTTGACGAAGATTATCTAGAGTTTTCAAACTATTTTGTTGATCAAGCTACATATTAATTGTTTGGTATTGTGATAACCTTGTGTGCCGAGGATGGAAGGGTTCTTGGTTTGAATCCAGAACGGATGAACTGACGGTGTTTTTCTATAAATGGTTTATCGTTCTACCTCCATTAGCTTAATATGCGGGTTCACTTCCTCCAAATTCAACCTTCCCAATTCATAATCCATTTGTACTCACGCGTATAACCCAAACGGGTAGTAAGACGCGACGCTAAATATTATTATTATTATTATTAAAGGCAGAATAGTAGCGGAAGGATAGAGGACGACTGAGGTATTTTACCAAGCTGACCCGGCCACAGGTTGGAAACAGTTGATGATGATGATAACATAAGTACCACATATGTGTGGGCCTACTCATGCTCTGTTTTCATTTCCCCCTCTCGCTCGCTCTGTAGGCCTGATATTTGTGTCTTGTAGCGAGCACGGTTCACTACTAAAACAGCTGTTGAAAATGACAGGTTCATGTGAGAGCGTCCTTTGAACTTGACGCTCTCGACTAAGCGAGAGCCTCCGAGAACTGTCAAGGCACTCTGTGCTGTGAACTCTACCCGGGGAAGTTATAAGATACACCCTCCAGGGTCACGTTACATTCACACTGAACAAACTCATCAGCACGGTTCAGTACGCCATTGGGTGGGTTGCTGGATAGAGCGCACCCTTACAATCGTGAAGAAGGGATGATAAACCAGGGGTCAGCCACTGGTCGTTGTGAAGAAGGGATGATAAACCAGGGGTCAGCCACTGGTCGTTGTGAAGAAGGGACGAATAAGCCAGGGGTCAGCCACTGGTCGTTGTGAAGAAGGGATGATAAACCATGGGTCAGCCACTGGTCGTTGTGAAGAAGGGACGATAAACCAGGGGTCAGCCACTGGTCGTTCGCGATATCGCACCAATTTATAGTTCATCGCGTAATAAACTATATTATCATTAAAAGTTGATCTTTAAATCTTCTAAACTCGCGAATTTATCAAATACTTTCAAATATTATTTGGATGTTACAAAAACTACCTTGATCGGTATTAATCGGTAATGTTTTTTTTTAATTTGAATAGTTTAATATGAGAATATACATCTCATTGATTATATTTTTTCTGTAAATGTGGGTACATCAGTATTTGAGCAAATATTTAATCGAAGGAAGGTATAGGCCATAAAAACAAACTTAGGGGGGGAGAAACGGTGGGTGGTCGCGAGACCTACCCTAATTTATAAGTTTAACATGGTCCAAAAGTTGGCAGACCCTGTGATAAGCCAACTTAGGCCACGCGCACACATGTAATTTTGAGTCGGCCGACTATTCAGTTGCATTATTGAGAACGATTAACTTAAATGTAAGCGCGCGCACATGCAACTACCAAGTCGGCAGATTAATTAGTTTGCGCCTTGATACAAACTCTCTGCAACTCTGAAGTTTGCCAACCTGATTGTAACCTACAGCTTTCAACGCGTCCGCGCACACCTGCAATGAAAAGTCGGCCAACTTTACACTTCTCCTCTCCCAGTTTAGTCTACGTTGATGAACATTTTTGTTTCAGTGAATAATTTGCTTTTGTTTTAATCAAGAGAAATGGACGCCGACCAGGATTGGACTGATAAATTTATTGGCACAATCGAAAATAGACCGGCTTTATTTAATATTTCAATAAAAGAATATTCTGATAGAAATGTGAAAGAAAAATTATGGAACGAAGTGTGTGAGATGATGATTTCTAATTGGAGTGAGCTGAGTACTCAAGATGGAACAATAAAATGTATGTAAAATCATCAATCTTGTCCATGGCATGACTGGCGGGAAAAAGGTTTAGTTGGACAACTTTTTGTTGGATGTACGCGGACATCTCAATCGACCAACTGTCCAGTCGGCTGGTGCGCGCGGAGCTATCAGCATCTCAATCGACCAACTGTCGAGTCGGCTGGTGCGCGCGGGGCTATCAGCATCTCAATCGACCAACTGTCCAGTCGGCTGGTGCGCGCGGGGCTATCAGCATCTCAATCGACCAACTGTCCAGTCGGCTGGTGCGCGCGGGGCTATCAGCATCTCAATCGACCAACTGTCCAGTCGGCTGGTGCGCGCGGGGCTATCAGCATCTCAATCGACCAACTGTCCAGTCGGCTGGTGCGCGCGGGGCTATCAGCATCTCAATCGACCAACTGTCCAGTCGGCTGGTGCGCGCGGGGCTATCAGCATCTCAATCGACCAACTGTCCAGTCGGCTGGTGCGCGCGGGGCTATCAGCATCTCAATCGACCAACTGTCCAGTCGGCTGGTGCGCGCGGGGCTATCAGTTGGCCGATCAAATAGTTGCATGTGCGCGCGGAGCTATCAGTTGGCCGATCAAATAGTTACACGTGCGCGCGGGGCCTTAGATAATCACATGAACAGCCATCCGTAGTGGGCCTAGCCGAGATTCCAACTCAGATCCTCCCATCACTGGCACTACAGTTTGTTGTGAGATTTGCACCTTAGACCGCGTGTCCATAGCTAGAAGCCAGAGTGTTTGACATATTGAGTAATTTAAAGAGAAGCAATACATTATCTACCCACTTCGGTGGACGCATGGTCCAAGGCGCTACTCTCGCGGTAGATTTAGACTGATGATGACGAGGAGATCGAGGTTCGAATCTTAGCCGAGTGTACTGAGGTGGTTTTTACTAGTTGTTTTCTAGCTTCACTCCACACAAATACGGGTACACTTCCTCTAAATATAGCCTGCCTTACTCCCTAACACATTAGCGTATGAACCGAACGGGTAGTAAGACGTGGTGCTAAATAAAACTGACAAAAGTCCCTAATTCTAGCACCGCGTCTTACTACCCGTTTTGGATATACGCTTATGTACTAAGCACACTGATGGTTTTAAGGATTAGGAAGGATATATTTAGAGGAAGTGTACCCGCGCTTGCGTGGAAGAAGAGTATAAAACCATTTAGGGATTACCACTCTCAGTGAACCTGGCCGGTATTTGAACCCCAATCTTGCCATCACCAGCATTCCGGTTTATTGCGAGAGTGACGCCCTATTTAGAGGAAATGTACTCACCCAGTCGGGATAAGAACCTGGGCCTCCTATTCACCTTTCTGTCCACGTGTCTTGATGGAGTAGATATGAGCAGGGCAGTTTAGATAACATGCACCTGTTTTAGCTAACAGAGAAGAGAGAAAAAGCTACTGTAGCAAATAAAATGTGGGGAAAAAAATCTTTGTGTAGTCGGCAGACATTCAATCCTTGGTCTTCTCATCACCGGCAATCAAGTCTATTGTGAGCTTGACGCCTTACACCACATGAACACCAATATGTAAAACTAACTAGACATCAGAATAAACCATATCCATTGTTCACAGATTTAAAAAATATATTATTATTATTATTATTATTATTAGCACCGCGTCTTACTACCCGTTCGGGTTGTACGCACTTACGCTAATGTGTAATGGTAGGGTGATTGTGAGATGAAATGGAGGACCTACAGCTTAACGTGGAATCCGAACCACGGTGGAGGTTTGGCATTCCCCACATTCACAAGATGTCTTGTCAGAGGTGAAGGAAGGGTTTGGTAATCAGATAAATCTGTGCCGGGACCGAGGATTGAACCCCGGCCGCCAACACAGAAGTTTGACACCTTACCCCTAGACCGCCAGGTCACCAAATATGTATTATATAGCTGCTACCAAAACTACAGGACAAGTTTGGTCAACTTGAAGATTGTTTGTCGACTCGAGCAAAGTGTAACTTGATTGAGCATGCGCGAACATTGTCAGGTAATTAGGACAGGTCGGTACATACTGTCCACGTGCTCTTGGAACCGTTACGTCCACTCCACATACTGGACTACCACGTAGCACTGGTGTCCGAGAAGAGCCGTCGTACGTCACAGCGCCGGACCAAATTAAGAGGGAGAGTGACCGTTGCGTCAAATGAGACTTTGGGCCAGTTTCATAGTCAGACTTAGTACGCCTCAAGTGCGGCGCTACACTAAATACAAGACGACAACTACCTGAACTCGAATGGAATGGGCCGTTCTCGCATAGGAAACTGGCCCATTCCATTCTGGTTTAGGTAGGTGTCGTCCTGTACTGAAACTGGCCCTTTGGCTCCGAGAGGAGGAGAGGAGATACAGTCCAACCATCGCCCTTCGTACATATTACTTTGGCTCCTAGAGGAGATACAGTCCGACCATCGCCCTTCGTACATATTACTTTGGCTCCTAGAGGAGGAGAGGAGATTCATTACAACCATCGCCCTTCGTACATATTACTTTGCTCGGAGAGGAGATACAGTCCGACCATCGCCCTTCGTACATATTACTTTGGCTCCTAGAGGAGGAGAGGAGATTCATTCCAACCATCGCCCTTCGTACATATTACTTTGGCTCCGAGAGGAGGAGAGGAGATTCATTCCAACCATCGCCCTTCGTACATATTACTTGGCTCGGAGAGGAGATACAGTCCGACCATCGCCCTTCGTACATATTACTTTGCTTTCTCCGAGGGAATGTATATCCTGGATGAATAGTACGTGGACATTGGACGTACATGCTTACAATGAAGTGGCCATAATTGTGTTTTCAGCTTGTTCACAGTATAAAGTCTGTTTTTCATAGCTCTCAATCAACAACACACAGTATTAAGGGTTTTATACCCCCACCATGTCTTACTGCCCCCCCGGAATATACGAATTTAACTACGTTAATTCAACAGGAGTAAGGAAGGACTGATGTAGACGAAATGTATCCAAGTTTGCGTGAAGAAATATTGAGCAACAATTTAGTTTAAAAAAACCTAACCGGAGTTGAATACCGAACTCACCGTTAGCGATAAACCATAATAAATGAGCTAGACATTGAATCCGCGTGTCCACCTGTGAGCTTCACGCTTTTCCCAAGAGCTTTTGACCCTGGAACAAACCCATAACTTTTAGAAAGATTATTACAAAATCTAGCATCTGAGTTTGAGCCAAAGTAGACTAATACAAAACTTAAGTTATTTTTCTTAAGCATCTAAATTATTATTATTATTATTATTATTATTATTAGCAGCGCGTCTTACTACCCGTTCGGGTTATACGCACTTACGCTAATGTGTAATGGTAGGGTGATTGTGAGATGAAATGGAGGACCTACAGGTTAACGTGGAATCCGAACCACGGTGGAGGCCTGGCATTCCCCACATTCACAAGATGTCTTGTCAGAGGTGAAGGAAGGGTTTGGTAATCAGATAAATCTTTGCCGGGACCGAGGATTGAACCTCCAGTACAGAAGTTTGACACCTTACCCCTAGACCGCAGATACAGTAGAAGGTAATACGGGTCACTGGGCAATTTTGTTCTAAGCAGCGCTCCTGGCGGCATTAGCTGAACGAGCAGTACTAATATGAAATGAGTTCTATTTACTACATATTAAGGTGGAAGTGCAAGAATATCGAGAAAAGGCCAGTGTTTTTTCAGTTTCTATAGCAAAACTTTTTTTTGCCAAAATAAATAAAATATATAATAATAATATTTAGCACAGCGTCTTACTACCCGTTCGGGTTATACGCTTTAAATAATAATTACACTAATGGATTAGGAATTGGGAAGGTTTAATCAGAGGAAGTGAACCCGCATTTGCGTGGAGGGAAAGANACCGAGATTCGAACCTCGATCTCCCCGTCCTCAGCAGTAAAGCTCAACTCGACAAGCGCGTTAGCCAACTACGCCACCGAGGCGGGTTATTATATTATAAAAATTGAAAATTGACACCTGGACACGGGAATTGAGCCCGGGACCTTTGGCTTCCGAGTTCAATTCTCGTGTCCAGGTGTCATTTCTCAATTTTCAGAATATTATATCTAGATGCGAGTAAATCCTCACTAAACCAAATATAATAGCTTGGGCTATTTGATTCTTAAATAAAATATTGCTTCAGTAGAAACGTAGAGTTTAATTTTCTTTCATATAGTAATATCAATGGTTGTCGAATATCGGTCAAGAATGTCCTGAAATGTAATGACCACTTGTTATTTTCATTTATCTATGCTCTTAACAGATATTCAACAACTGTTGATACCACCATGTGAAGAAAATTAAACTCTTTGTTTCTGCAGGAGAAATATTTTATCTATTCCATAAACTCTGGCCTCAACCGTCAAGCTCTTCATTATCACCTTAAATATCAACCTTGTGATTCCATTCCATTGTGGTAGATATTTTTTATTTCATAGTTTTTACCATCTACTTCATGTGTCATAATTTAGTATCCTTATGGTTCTACCACATTTTGTTCAAAAAGGTTTGAAACTGAACATATGGAAGCAAATCTAAATCACTGGCTGACCTTATATTTAAATGTGGGAATTTTGTTTTTACGGTGTAAAATTTCTCTCTTAAAGACCTTTAATTTTACCCAAACTTTGTCAAAATCAGTTTAGATAAGTAAACTTGGTGGAGAAATTGTCTTACAACTGACAGACCTTGCTACTAGATGTGAAGTATCTTTACTTAGAGAAATCCTTCCATATTGTCCCCCTCATGGTTTTATCAACTCTGATTGAATAACGATAGATGTGGTGAAGAATATTGGGGAAAGAATTATTCTTCTAGTTGCAGTACTTTACGATATTTTGCACAATCAAATGCTCCTGAGAAATATGTTAACAAACTAAGACAATGGTTTATACCCTTCTGTAGATTTTGAACCCAATTTTTGTCTTTTAGACCATAACGACCCCTTTATAACCACCGAGCTTTCAAATCCTGACATTTATATTATTATTTTCACTGCGGCCGACAACACGCCCCAATAACTAGTGCTTAAATCATACATCTTTCACTTTATGAGCCATCAACCGGCAAATTAAATATACGACTGTGTTAGAATCAGAACTCGCCTTTAGGTGCAGTTTTATGAATTCTCCACTCGACAACCACGGATTTGGGGTCGGCATTTTTATAAAAAATAAGGCGATGGTTTTGCTGTAGTAAATTCCAATGTTTTTTAATAACAACACTATGACACGTGGCTCATACTGTTTTGTTTTTTTATCTTTCAGCACCACGTCTTACTATAATAACTGTCCGGGCTATCCATATATTTACTCTAAAATGAAAGTAGGGGTGGATAGGACTTTAGAGGAAATGTATTAACATTTATAGGAAGAATCGTGAAAATGAATTTGGTAAAAAAAAAAACTCAGCCTATCTGGTCATAATTCAATCACTGGCATCTCCGTTCCAGACAAAATTAAACTAGAGGATACTGATAAGTTTTTACTCGTGTGGATCTGTCGGAACTGAAAGCCGTATTTATAGTATAGCCTCCAGAATCAACCAATGTCCCAGTAATGTGGCGCTGTATGCCCCTGGGAGGTAGGCAACACATGCAGCATGTCACGCAGACCAACACAGGCGCCCCCACCACCCCGTTCCCTGACACACACACACACACACACACACACACGATGGTGCCAACGTAGCGGAGCGGGATTGCACTGTTGATTGTTGCTAGTAGTAATTTACACCACACTCCACCTGCCTTGTTCTGAAGATTGATGAGTTGCCTACCCTCCAGGTGCATACAGTGCCAATGTTAGCGTCTCGTAGCACCATCATTTTTTCTTCGTGCGTGTAATGTGTCCCCCCCCCCCCCCCC
>CABEEJ010004253.1:14210-25344 GCA_901482245.1 Timema douglasi
GTGTATACATCCCTCAACCTGAGTTACTCAAGTAAGAGCCACTTCCTTGCTGTTCTCAGTACGATGAATGGGTTGTAATTGTAAACCCCTCCCCATATGTGAACCTGAGGTCTGACACAGAAAAATACTCTAACACAAGTTTCTAAACAAGCTAGTTATAAGGGAAGTACCCAGAAACTTGGAGCCTATCCGGTCTAGCAAGGGACCAGTCTCCTGGATTTATGTATATTCGTTTGACAACAACCTCTATTAGATAGTTGTTTAGAGCACTGTCCAGCGTTCGCCAGGGGTTTGATGACCCACAAATGACCTCCATCAAGTCCAGTCCTGATTTACTTTCTGCTCCAATGCTGCTCTAACGTGTGTAATGTATGTTTGCAAACAAGATGAGTCAAATGACACAGATATAACAAACATACACACCTAAATTATATTCGTGAGGCAATTTTAAATAGGAAACATGGTATTTAGGGCTATATAATAAACTAGCCTCCATTTCACCCCGTCGTATCAATATTAAAACAGTTGGATCGACTTCACATGATCTTTTCTCAAATTTGAAACCAACTGTCTTACTCACGTCCATTGCAACTAGAGAACTGAAACTTGGCGAGTTAAAACCCTTTTAGTAAATTCACTGCGTATAAATGTATGTTTGACTTCAGAAATGTTGAAATTAAACACAAATGATATAAAAAATAAATAATATGCTGCATCGCTCAGGCTTTTTCGCTCTTTTTCCTAAACATGAAGACATTAATGCGCGACCAGAATCCTTGGCCATACATACATCCTTTCTGGCCATCGATGGTACTAAGGTTCACGGGTGAATTAAATATAAACTAGAGAGTATTAAATTACCTAGACATATTCTGTTTGAACCATACTTGATACAATCATACTGCAATATTCTAGGTTCATCAGGTCAACAAATTTTTCAAGAAGTAAATTTATTTTTAAATGATTATTTTTGTTGTGTTTTCTAAGCTCACAAATTATATCAGCACCCAAGAATTAAAGCAAGCTTACACTCAACATTCCACACCCAGCCCTAGCGTCTAGTCTAGATATTTGGACACCCGGGCAAACCATGTAACATTATTGAATCAATCGCCCCGCTTTGGGCGTCGATTAAAACACTACGGATTAATTCCAGGTATAAAAATGCTGTGATGATGTTTAGGTTGTCTATGGCTCCGTGATCGAGCGCCTATCATCAATGTACGGAAAAGATACTGTTTAACCAGCTGTCTATAACTCCGTGGTCGAGCACTAATTATAACGGTATAATTAATAAATTTAAGAAAGATAACTTTTGATGGCTGTTTATTCACACACGGTTTATTTAAATGACATCTGTTAATCACTTATACAAACTCCAATTAAATGATTTATATCACTGCACACTTGTGATATTAATGTAAGTTATTTTATACTGTGTTAGACTGTGACTGCCTTGTGCGTGTGGACGGATGACTGTTTGTCGCTTGGCTGCCTTAAACATACGCACAAACAGTTTATATATGACATACCCCTTGCCTCTTTCTCCCCTCACCCCCAGTGTAAAAACTAACTAATAGAAAGAGTTCTGGCGACAGGTGTTGTGAAGGCTAGCTTCTTATTGTTATAGGTAATTGGCGTCTTTTGCCAAATATTGAAGAGTTAGTTGTTCCTTTTAACAGGAAATAGCGCAGTAGTTTTTTAACAGCAAATATTGTATTAAACATATATTTTAGTGGTGAAATCCTCTACCCATTATTACTGAGAAGCACGTGTTTCTTCATGAATGAATCTTAAAAGGATACTCTACGTATAGTACTTTAAATAAAAATTACCTTCATCCATGACTTTTTACATAATTTAGAGTAATCCAAACCAATATCATTACAACCATATTCAAATCTTTTGTTTTTCATATTAGGGATAATTAACGTGCACTTTCTGGAATATTTAAATAAAAACATTACTAATAATTTAACTCAATTCTATAGAAGACAGTACTCAGTCTCATACACTTTAATTCATTCTAAGGTAGTAAATATAACTCTAGCAAGGAAAGGTGCCGTGAAGTTAAGAACAATTTATCATAGTTCAATAACACTAAGTGCATCTATTTCTTCTATCAGAGCCCACCACATATCCCCAAGCAAGGTCAGTTTGTTTATAATACGTCATAATTACAGTAGGGAAATTTAAGAAAAAAATAATTGCAAAACGCCAGCAAAGTTAGCTTAATAAAAATAAATCGGTCAGTATAATAAGGGCCCATTTCAATTTTTTTCAAATTTTACATTAGAGAGAAAAAACTAAATATTTCCATTATTTTTTGTATGTATCTCACACCGAATTTTAATTATAATTAAGTGCTTGGAAATGAATATTTTTGTTGAGATTTAAAGCTTTATCTATTATAATTTATTTATAAAAAATAGTTTATTCAATGTATATTTGGGCCCTTCTTCTAGTTAGTCACGTTTTTAACATTATAAAATAGTATATTCTGTCCTTAAATGAATACATAAATGAATTCAACATGCAACAAGAGACAATGTATAGTTAAGGCTAGAGTGGATATCCTGGAAAACATTATTTCTGTTAGTCTTCATTGTCACGTTCATTGTTTCTGTTAGTCTTCATTGTCACGCTCATTATTTCTGTTAGTCTTCATTGTCACGCTCATTATTTCTGTTAGTCTTCATTAGTCACGCTCATTGTTTATGTAAGGATCGCCCGGTAAGTTGTCTCTTTATGTAATGGTCTTTGGTTTTGTGAGGTACTTTTTTAGTTTGAGGTCATCTGCTAGTATTTTTGGATTTAAAGGAAGTAAAGTAGTGTATTTTGGTTGTGTTGGTAGGGGCATTGTCGTAAATCATTATTTTAGTAGTTGAAACTTGTCACAAACTAAACCATTGATGGTTGAATAAGCTTCCATAATATTAAATTTAGAGTCGTTCTTAAATTTTAATATTTCATATTTTATTATCTGAAACTTAAGCGCCTTATTTGTCATATTATTTAAAAAATGTATTTCCAATCCAGAAGCAAAATCTTTTATCACTAAGCCCCTTTACTTCAACTACCGGAAATTTTCTGTTTATCATCTCCATCCATTATTCACAACACTCCGCCTTTTCTACCTTTCTTTGCACTTTCTCAAGAACACCAAAGTGGTGATCATATGCCAGAAGGCTGTGCCCACGTCGAGGAAAGTGGTGCCCAACTTCTTAAAATGTACCATTCACCACTTTGGATCGCCAACATTTTAGCATTGTATGGTTTAGATTTTGTCCTCTGCAACCATCAGTGACAGTGGTTGGCAAGAGAGACTATATAATGGCGAACAAGAGATACCACTTCATTAGACCTTTCTTTGGCTCTGTTTCCGGCCTTGGTGACCTGGTGGTCTAGGGGTAAGGTGTCAGACTTCTGTGCTGGCGGCCGGGGTTCAATCCTCGGTCCCGGCACAGATTTATCTGATTACCAAACCCTTCCTTCACCTCTAACAAGACATCAAGTGAATGTGGGGAATGCCAGGCCTCCACCGTGGTTCGGATTCCACGTTAAACTGTAGGTCCTCCATTTTATCTCACAATCACCCTACCATTACACATTAGCGTAAGTGCGTATAACCCGAACGGGTAGTAAGACGTGGTGCTAATAATAATAATATGTTTCCAGCCAACAATACATGATGCTTTTATAGAGTGTGCGAAGGTAAAAATACACGTTTTTTGTCCGTCTAATAACTCTAGTATTTTATATAAAAAATTGGGTGCATAATTCACATTTAAACTGCATTGGCCATCAACTTCTAAAATGAGAGTTCATGTGAATTGTACTGGTTTAAATTAAATATAGAATGCAATATATTAAAATCTGCCAAAATAAAATATAAATGAAAATCTATGGCCATGAATAGTGTTTGTGTGAGTTGAAGAAAGGCCCATATCCCGGAGAAGGGACCTTTGTCCGTTTGTCGACTCAATGATATTTTGCGTTGTGTTTTCTGAAATGTAATGATAAACTAAATGGACCAAACCCAAATTTCCAAGTGGTATTATTTAACCCTGTCTTAAGACTATTCTACGCCCTTTATCTTAGCATGAAGATGCTCTAATGATTAGGTTGAAGTGGTTAAACTCTGGGCTATATAGAAAACATTTTTAAATTTTTTTAAAAGCAAACCAATTGGGATATGGGAATTTTAATAATTTCCTCGTGTCTTAAAAGGTTTTTATAACAAATTCTGAAAAAATGACTGTGATTGTTCAAGCAGTTTACGAGAAAATATGAGTTATGTCTTGGAACTTTCGAGCGTTCTTTGTGTGTCATTCGAGCTCTATCAGGCCGGTGACGTCACGTCTTGAATGAGAGAGGACCACCTCCAGAGCCGTAGTGAGACAGCCCTTACTATATAGCCCTGGGTTAAACGGAGGGTTTTTTCTCAGGAACTTAACATTAGTAACTTTACTAGCGTATTAAGATTGCACTTTTATTGTGAACTCCAAGCTTATAAAACTCTCCTTATTTCCACAACTAGAGGTCAAATATATAGTTTATATTTGGACATCAGACGAACCACGGATCAACTTGAACTGTTTGTTTGTTGTTTGTATACTGAGATATTGATTGACTCCATAGACTAGACTTTGTATACAGTGTATATATATATATATATATATATATATACAGTGTATATATATATATATATATATCATCTCAATACCTGTTCGGGCTGCATGCACGGGCACTAAGCACGCTGAGTTAGTTATGACGAAGGTTTAATTTAGGGCAAATGTACCCGTATTTGCGTGGAGGAAGACTGTGTAACACTCTCTAGGAAAAAAACCTCCTCAGACACCCAACCGGAATTCTAACCCTGACCTCCCCGCCATTGGTAGTCAAGTCTATTTCGAGAGTGACACCTTAAACCTCTGAACCAACGAGACTACTCTCTAATCCTAACGCTCCCTAGGATTAAAATCAAATACTCTCGAAGTTTCTGTATATCATTTTAAGTGCAGGTATAAGATCTGTGCTGAGGAAAGTGATGGACAACGTTCTGGGGTTTGTCTGACGTACGGTGGAGCTCACCTCAGCTAGTGGATACTCACTTTCCAATTATAGTGCTCATTTTCAAGTTGCTAGTCGTCTAATTGTTTCGACCCCACGTGTAGACCATCAATGACCAAGGACGAGTCCCGCTCTATATGTCATCATGGCACCAGGACCAAGAGAGCGTGTTATAGACTTTCACCGGAACCGGTTAGTAAAGCCAGGACGGATTAAGGTCGCAACCCATCCCTTGTATTTCAGGCGAGGTGACCGATCTCGACCCGGAACTTACCTGAGTGCGTGTCGCTATGTCGACACTCCCGCAACACTCCTGACCCTCCACGGTCCTTCTGGGGGTGTTCTAGGTAAGGTGGAGTGCGGCTGAAGCTCGACTCTCGTCAAAGATAGTGGCGGACCTATGATGACCCATGATGCCTTGCGACACAGACCAGAAACAGATGTCAATCACGAGTAGCTAAACACCTCTTTAAGATGAATATAGGTTTGGGATGGACTGACGATGAAAGGTAGATTGGGGTTCTAATCCTGTTCGAGCTTACTGGGGATGTTTAAAAAAAATTGCTTTCCACTCTTCCACCACTCAAATGCGGGTACACTTCCTCTAAATTCAACCTTACTCATCCCTAATTCATTTGCGTAATTAGTCCATATGTGTTTAGCCTGAACAGGTAGTCAGACGTTGTGCTAATAAAAAAAAATTAATGACGGGTGCTTTCATATTATTGTTTTGTGTGTGGATTAAATTAAAACAGAACTAAAACGACATACACACTTACCACTAACTAAATAATTACTTCAAGTATCTTCATCACACAGTAGACGCAGCTGTCTGCTTGTATCTAGCTTTGTAACGCATGCGCAGGAGGGGTCTACTGATTGAGTCGACTGGTTTAGAAATCGCATTGGTTCTCCTAAGCAGATTAGATAAAGAAGTGAAATTGTTTCTTCCGATGCAGTTGACACCGATTCCTTGTGTTGATTTAAATATCATCACGTGACTACGTGATTCAAGTTACTCTTGTTTTTCAACGAACGTATGAGTCTACAATAAGGCTCCAGCCAGACAACTCACTGGAAGCTGTAATAATAACTGCACCCGGTGTAGTAACTGGCTGGACAGGGTGATGTCCCTCTGAAGGACACTCACCTGCTCGAATACACCGAAGAGCTACAAAAACCGCTGTACTGGAGCTAAACGGAGCGAGAAATGTGCGAGATGACATCCGTACTTGAATTTTCTTATGTTTTCGTCCGCAGGACGTGACGATGTAGATGATAATAGTTTCAAACTAATGTCAATGTTATCCGATCATATTTACGGATCTATTATTATTATTATTATCACCGCGTCTTACTACCCGTTCGGGTTATACGCACTTACGCTAATGTGTAATGGTAGGGTGATTGTGAGATGAAATGGAGGACCTACAGTTTAACGTGGAATCCGAACCACGGTGGAGGCCTGACATTCCTCACATTCACAAGATGACCAAGCTGTTAATAGGAGGATGGTGTTAAAATAGATTTGAAGGAGGGTGTGTGTTGAGGTAGGGTTGATGATGACCCGCCAACGTTCTGGTGGGCATGGACATTCGAGCTATTTAGTTATCTAGTGGGTTAGGGATGTGGAGGGTAACTTATAGGAAATGCACTCGCGTTAGCGTCTAGATAGAATAGAAAAGACTCGAAAGATCGAATGTGGTAAGTTAACCCTCAATGCACCCGAGACGGAATGTAAGCCCCAAACATATTTTCAACAATATGGAGCAATGATAATCTAATGCCTTAGACCACCGAGTCACCACTAAGGATTGTATTATTGTTAAATTACATATATACATACACATAAAACTAAATCTTACTAAGAGATTCAAAGCCTATTTCAGTCTGGATTTATATATATATATAATCCAGACAGAAATAGGCTTTGAATGTCGTTGTAAGATTTAATTTTTTATATTTGATTATAGGAATGCACCAACAGTCAAGAATATAACTCAAAAGATTTCTATTAAAAAAATATCTACAAAAAAAAAGCTACAAAATCAATTTTAAAATATTCCTTTATATTACTTTTCGTTGTTCCTTTCTGACATTATATACATCTCCCCGGCTAACTCTTCCCTCCCACTAACGTCAAAATGCCAACGCAGCCAATACGAGAGAGAAGGTGGAAAACAAAACAAAAAAAAAATCGCTACAGGCAGATACAGTGATGATGAAAAAGAGAAAATTCATTTCCATTGCTTTGTGTAAATGACAGTCAAATGAAATCCTTGAAAACAGTTGGTTGAAAGAAAACATTACAGCTCTAGGAGTAGGCCTAGAAGGTAGGACTGATTAGCGAAGAGTGGAGGGAAATAATGGGAAGAGTAAAATTATAAATGTACAGTCAGAGACAAAATATATTTCATCATAATTTTTTTTTTCTAATTAGAAGGTTTTACACATTAGTACACATGGAATGTCAAGTTTCCTTAAAGTAGTCTGATTTTTCCTTTGACGAGGAGGTCGGGGTTTAAATCTTGGTTTTGTATACTTAG
This sequence comes from Timema douglasi, assembly GCA_901482245.1. Classification (NCBI taxonomy): domain Eukaryota; kingdom Metazoa; phylum Arthropoda; class Insecta; order Phasmatodea; family Timematidae; genus Timema; species Timema douglasi. The sequence goes on from CABEEJ010004253.1 coordinate 21,830, forward strand.
GGTGGCTTGTACTAAAGGTTTTCCCACTCTCTATCCACACAACTCTGGTAAATTTACTTTGAATAGTACCCTTATTATTTCTACTCCATTATTTCGTATAGCCCAGACATGGAGTAAAAAAAATAGACAAAATTGTTATTTATTTCTTATTTTAAATTGCAGTATTTAAGGTGCACTTTTTGAATTGAGTGATTATATCAAAACATAACTTACACACTAACTTAACTCTGAGATAAACACAATGACCTATCTCCCGGCATCTAATTTATCAGTGTGGAAGACATTTCATCAATGATAAATTTTTAAGAGATTCTGGGAAACGAACCCGGATATTTTAGTTCAATAAATGGACACACTGCTGACTGATCCAATGTGTCCGACTCCAAAGACCATTTAAAATAAATAGTATGACACAATCGTATGAGATCGCAGCAGTAGGCCTAAAATAATTTGGTCTAAAATTCAACGTCACAGTAAAAAAAAAAGTTGACAAAATAAATTGACGAGTCACCACTCAAGCTAAAGTGTTGGCTCACAAGGGATAAAACGATAACCACCCTTAATGCGCCCAGCTGAAGATTAAAAACTTGGTTTGTCTGAACATAGTCTAGCACGTTAGAACAGCATCTATAGTAAGATTCTGTTAGGAAGAAACTTAAAAAAAAAATACTAAACCAACAAAATTGTATTTAGAAAACTCGTAAGATTTGTGAAACTAAATATTATACATCGTTACATAAACACTCCATAAAAGAGTATAGATTAAGTAATATAAACTGATACAGAAACATTGGGAAAAGAGGAACATCTCTGTTCACCAAAGAACTTAAANTTACAATTACTCTCCTCACTGAGCCAGAAGGTACTATTACACATCAGTTGTTCAAGCCACCAGCTGACTCTACAAGGGACACCTTCACTCCGTTCATCACAGGGGCTGGCTGTTTACTTAATGTTATTACATACCTCTGCCACTTTAATATTTGTCAGAGCCCTGAGTGAGACTGAGACAGATCTTTGAAATTAACAACGTGATACATCTTCCAAGCACCGCGTCTTACTACCCGTTCAGGTGGTACGCTTAGTTGTACTAATTACACCGATGGTTTTAGGGACCAGCATGGCTATATTTAGAGGAAATGCACACGCATTTGCGTGGAGGGAGAGTGGAATACCATTATGGAAAATTGCCTGACCGAGATTTTAATCTATATCTACCCGTCATTGGCAGTTAAGCCTACTGCAAGAGTAGCGCATTTGACCACGGGGCCACCGAGGGGGGTAACTTTCTCTAGCCCATACTTTCTTTCAGGCACCCCATTATAAGGAAAATACCCGGAACGATGAAATTGCAGATTAAGGAGCGAGTCTCGTATATTATAATTTGCCTGAACCAGGGAGTTCGGGGTTTGGAATCCGGCTGGTTGTACTGAGGTTTTTTCCTAGATGGCTTACCACTCTCTCTTTGTTCATCCTAATTAGAGTACACCTGTTTAAATTCCACCCCAAGAGTGTAAATACAGATATCTCGGATGGGCTGTAAGACACACACATGTAGACAGAGTAAGGCAGTCTAATGAGTGTCAGCTTAGTAATGTTTCAAGAGCGAGACTCTCTGTGCCAAGCACAAAGTTAAACACGTAATAAGGGTCGTTCCAGAAATATCTACCTACAATTTTATGTACTATTCATTCAACATAAGGGAAATTTAATTGTTTAGTGGTTTTTATTGTTTATTTATTTTACTTATTATTTTAAATATAATAAAATTATTTAACTTATCTCCATTTCTCTCTTCTTAACACATTTTCTAGTTGCCTGCCTTGATTCCCCGAATGGATGTGAAATTTATAATTGGTGATGTTGGGGTCAGGAGACTTGTTGTTGTGCCTGTTATAGAATTAAGTTAGTATGTAAGTCGTGCACTTATAGGATCAGTCTGTTCAAATAGTGCTCGTAAATATCTAAAATAGATAATATAAATATATTAGATTAAGGAGACAGGGGGGGGGAGTTTGCTAAGGTCACTATTTTTGCAGTTTTTATATAAAAAACTACTTTGGACAAAATAACCAAAATATTGCTTCAGTAGACACGTTATGCCTTATTTTCTACACAGAGTATTTTCAAAAGCTGCCCATGACAAGTATATCCAGAACTATTGGGATTATTTTGAGTAGAAAATTAAACTTAAATCATGTACTGGAACCATATTTATCAATTTTTTTTATAAAAACTATAAAAATACGGATGGCTCCCGTTCACTCCTTACTCCCCACCTTAAGTTACGGACTATCTGTTGAATTAGACGTGTTTTTAAGGTGCCCGGCTGGTGACCAACATGCTAATATCGCGTGTGTGTGTGTGTGTGCGCAGGCTGCAGTACGATGAAAGCAGCCCTGGTGACGTCACTTCTATGCTGCCTGCAGTCTGTTCAAGCATTCAGCGTCCTTTATCCGGAGCCCAAGCAAGGTAAGACCAACACATGATACTTATATCATCACTTGAACTTAGTGAACTTGCTTTCCTAAGTGCTCAACCTATCTTATTGGTAGATTATCTCAAGTGAAAATAAAAATGTTGTATTCGAGATGTTTCTCGAGTGTAGGCTACATCATTTGGTTGTAAGGCTACTGGAGATCATTGACAGCCCAGAACAGATCTATACTACTACTATTACTAATAATGAAACTGCTATTACTATAAATGATAGTAATAATTATAATAATACCCGCCTCGGTGGCGTAGTTGGCTAACGCGCTTGTCGTGTTGAGCCCGACTGCTGAGGACGGGGAGATCGAGGTTCGAATCTCGGTCGGGTGAACTGGGGGTGGTTTTTCCTAAAATGGTTTTCCACTCTCCCTCCACGCAAATGCGGGATCACTTCCTCTAATTCAACCTTCCCAATTCCTAATCCATTAGAGTAATTAGTACTTAAAGCGTATAACCCGAACGGGTAGTAAGACGCGGTGCTAAATAATATAAATATTATAATAATATATTCGAGTGTGCCAATTAGAGTCTGTTAGTTGGATAGTCTGATGCGGCACAGAACGTTGGAGGCTGTGTACAGGTAATACCAGCAATGAGATGATGTGATGATACTGATTATTAAGTTGTGCAGACAGGGGAAGTTTCAACCCTTGTTTAAGCCCAATTAACTAGACCATTGGAACACGCCTCCCTTAGAGAAGAATACCCATGGCACCGCCGGAATCTTTAGATCCGTAGTCAGAGGTGCTGACTACTAGACCAAAGGGCCAGTTAATAAATATTATTATTATTATTAGCATCGCGTCTTACTACCCATTCGGGTTATACGCACTTACGCTAATGTGTAATGGTAGGGTGATTGTGAGATGAAATGAAGGACCTACAGTTTAACGTGGAATCCGAACCACGGTGGAGGCCTGGCATTCCCCACATTCACAAGATGTCTTGTCAGAGGTGAAGGAAGGGTTTGTTAATCAGATAAATCTGTGCCGGGACCGAGGATTGAACCCCGGCCGCCAGCA
>CABEEJ010004253.1:37802-49523 GCA_901482245.1 Timema douglasi
CTCCCTGAGAAATATCCGCACGGAACAGTGATACAGTGAACCAGATGCCGCCAGTGTCTATTCTCCCTGAGAAATATCCGCATGAAACAGTGAGACAGTGAACCAGATGCCGCCAGTGTCTATTCTCCCTGAGAAATATCCGCACGGAACAGTGATACAGTGAACCAGATGCCGCCAGTGTCTATGCTCACTACCCAACACACACGATTATTTCCATGGTGTTAGTTGACCTAGCGGCCTCTCTCAAGAAACCAACAAACCGTGAAACTGGCCAGTCAAAGGAGAGCACAAGCGCTACCCTCCTTATTTACAACGCGAGATGCATACTACCCGCACTGGTGAGCACGTGGACACAGGCGTCATTATCTCCTGGCTTGGCGTGACGAGTGTGGTGGAGTTTTTTTCCTACGTAGGTTTCCATCTCCCCCTCAACGCAAATGTTGGCAAATTTTCCACAGATTTCAAATACCTCTTGCCCACCTAGGAGGCCTCAGGGTCTAATACGTAACTCTCGTAATATACTAGACTTCTGATGGCGAGGAGATTGGGGTTCAAATCCCGGTCGGGTGTACTGAGAGTTTTTTTTCCCTAAATGGTTTTCCACTCTTACTCTAAGCAAGTGTGAGTACACTTCCTCTGAATGCAACCTTCACTATCCCTAACATAGTAGAGTTATCATGATTCGAGGAACCCGAATGGGTAGTAAGACGTGATGCTACCGGACTAGAGCAAACAAAGTGATAGCATGGATGGGTAGTAAGACGTGGTGCTACCGCACTAGAGCAAACAAAGTGATAGCATGGATGGGTAGTAAGACGTGNGTGCTACCGCACTAGAGCAAACAAAGTGATAGCATGGATGGGTAGTAAGACGTGGTGCTACCGCACTAGAGCAAACAAAGTGATAGCATGGATGGGTAGTAAGACGTGATGTTTATTTAGTTTATTTTGATGGTTTTGGTTTATCTTGTGAAGAGGGCTGGGTTATTGTGCTCGTAGGATCCAGGCATTTTTATTACAACATTTTATAGGAAAGAGGTAAATTCTTATTCTATTTTAACACTTTAATTAGGAATAATGTCAATTAAAATTACTCAAATATCAGCTTTTATAAATGATGAACCATCTCTAATGATTGAAAACTCACTTAGGTGACCACATGGTCTAAGGTGCTACTCTTATAATAGCTGATGAGGAGATCATGGTTCGTGGTCGGGTGTACTGGGGTGGTTTACCCTAAACTGTTTCTTGCTTTCTCTCCACGCAAATGTAGGTACACCTCCTCTAATTTCAATCTTCCTCATCCCTAACCCATTAGCATAATTTGTACATAAGAGTATAGGCTGACTGGTTAGTAAGACGCGGTGCTAAAAAAAGGCTATTAAATTCTGTGATCAGATGTTCATCATTGATGTGTCAATTTGCTAGTTTTTTTTAGGTAAGTGGGTCTCGCTGAGAGAAATATGAATATACTAATAACTCAATTTTGTAAAAATAAAATGGGATATCAGATTTTGCCATCTGACCACAGAATTATTATTTGGCTAATTCTACTTTCTAGAGTATCCCCTAGCATATGCCTATTGAGCTAAAGCTCCTTGAGTCTATTGCACACATCTTGTTGTTTGTAAGTCACTAAACAATGAAAAGAGAGAATCTTGTATTTTCTGTTTCAAAACTGTTGTGTACGAAGGCCAGTTATTATAATGGAAGTAAATAGTGAATACGTGTTTCACATTTTAATGGCCTAACCTAAATTTTCTTACAAATATAAGTGAAAACATGAATCTTGTTACGTAAAAAAGGAAAAGGAAACGCTTTGAATACAATTAAAAGGTAATTGCAGTTAATATTTTCTTCATTTTACAATGGTCTTAAAGATTATTTGTATCTTGGCGTTATGATGTGAAATTAATGAAAATAAATTAAAACTACAATTTTACAACACTGGTTGATTGTTCAGAAAGTAACAGAAAATAACAGTGGTTCATGAAGCATACTTTGGTTAGAAAACATGAATAGCTTATACAAATGTATTAGTGAAAGTCTTTGGGAAATTTTCTTGAAAACATTGATAAAGTAAATAAATCACTCCAAAAACCTGGAATGGAGGTGTGCGGATTTTGGTTGACACAGTTATCACTTTCACAATTAGAATAATAATTTGTTGATGAGTTTGTGGTTTTTCTGCATTGTAGAGAACATAATACCTGCAGCAGGGATGAGATATAATTTTCACAAGTTTTCAAAATGTACATATTTCTTTGAGGATTTATCTTTCGATGATTGGGTCAAATGCACAAGAAAGATACTTTTCTAATGTTGAGCAAATCAAGAAGTGTTCGAGCTCAAGTACGCATCGAGATCACCCGTAGTCTCTGGCTATTCTGTGCATTGATCATGATATGACTCATACTCTATATGAATAAAATAAGGAGTTTGTCTTTCTGTGTGTTTTGACACCAACATTGGTATGGATGTGAGGCGTGGGTTTGTCGGGAGAAACACAAGGTCAAGGTGAATGCGATTGGGATGAGATTTATAAGAAATGTCTGTGGGAAAACTCGTATGGACAGAGTCAGTGATGAATGGATGCTGAAAGAATGTGGTTTGAAAGGGAATCCAACAGGGCAATGTGAAAGAAGCGTCCTACGTTGGTTTAGACATGTCGAGAGGATGAGTGTGGATCAAAAGGAAGGAGTAGGCCATGTAAGACATGGCTAAATGTTGTAGAAAAAGTGTAAAACAGAGAAACATTAAGAGTTTTAAGAATAAAAGAGCATGTATGTATGACTCGATGTGTGGATGTTGTTGAAGCCAAGAGAAAGTGCAAAGATGGGAAAGTGTGGAGGATGTTACGGCGGATGGATTAAGTACGAAGTTGCTGTTTCTTGCCTACCCTTTAAAGGTATGGCCTTATTAAATATGTAAAATGTATGTATGATTCATGTATGTCATGAGCATTGCGCGATACATATCAACCGTGGAGGGTCGAGCTTTACAAAATTAGCAGCCCTATGCATGAACATGTGAACCGCGAAGCCGGAATTTTTACCATTTTGATTAAAATTTTCAAAATTAATTTTATTTATTATTGTTTATTTTAGGGTTTTATATGATACTTTCTTAACTTACTGACGAGGCATGTACAATCACACTTGAATTTCTATGAGTGAGAGCGAAAGGGCCTACCAATTCTGTCGGGAAGGGTATTTTCACATACTACAATTGCCACGAGACCGACGGCTTTACTTCCCTCCGAAGGAAGTTGTGCTACGGATTTCGACCAGTTCGGAAGCAATCAAATGAAGAGATTTAGTTTCTGTTTGTTTTAAGCAACGCAGGATAATTCTGTTAGTATGGACTATGAAGATGTTATTAGACATTTTGCTGCAACAAGAAGCCATTAAAGGAAACATTATTTAAAACATGTTTTAAGTAGCCTAAGCATTGTGTAATTACCCGCCTCGGTGTCGTAGTTGGCTAACGCGCTTGTCGTGTTGAGCTCGACCGCTGAAGACGGGGAGATCGAGGTTCGAATCTTGGTTGGGTGAACTGAGGGTGGTTTTTCCTAAATGTTTTTCCACTCTCCTTCCGCGTAGATGTGGGTACACTTCCTATAATATAGCCTTTCTAATCCTTAAAGCCATTAGTGTAATTAGTACATTAGCATATAACCCGAACGGGTAGTAAGACGTGGTGTTAAATAATCTTTGTAGATAGGGCTTTTTCTATTCTGTTTTTTTCATACATAAACATCCGCGGCCTACTTTTAGGTAATGGTATTCCATAAAAACAAATGTATTTAATTTAGTTTATTTGAATAACCAAGTATTTCAATAAACATCTAAAATAGCAATCTCACGCTAAGATGGAAGAACATGTTTTCTCTTTGTATGGGCTAGAAAACTGCGGACAAGAGATAGTGAAGGGCGAATAAAAGGGGGGAGGGAGGGAGGGAGAAAGGACAAAGACCCGATGAAAGTGGAGAGTCACTATCTCTCACCTCCATCCTTGATGTCACCGTTGAGGTACTGGGTCGTGAGGTCACTGCTAGGAGAAAGTGGAGAGTCACTGCCTCTCACCTCCATCCTCGCTGTCACCGTGGAGGTACTGGGTCGTGAGGTCACTGCTAGGAGAAAGTGCAGAGTCACTACCTCTCACCTCCATCCTCGTTGTCACCGTTGAGGTACTGGGTCGTGAGGTCACTGCTAGGAGAAAGTGGAGAGTCACTACCTCTCACCTCCATCCTTGTTGTCACCGTTGAGGTACTGGGTCGTGAGGTCACTGCTAGGAGAAAGTGGAGAGTCACTACCTCTCACCTCCATCCTCGCTGTCACCGTGGAGGTACTGGGTCGTGAGGTCACTGCTAGGAGAAAGTGTTAGTGGAGGAGATGGGGAGCTACTCACGGCCTCCCGACCAGCACGGAACCCACGACCTACCTCGTGATAGTCAAACGTTCAAACAATAAGTAGAATGTTGCAGTGTTGGTAGTCAAACTAGTGACCTTGAAAGATGACCTCGTGTTGATAGCATAGCAACATTGTTTTTTCCACCGCGTCTTAGTAAGCTAGGGCTATGTTTACTTACAAACTCCATGGAACTAGGAACTCAGTTCATTGCCACACCCACAAAAGTACGCCACCTATCCTTATCTTGAGCTAGTTCTATCCAGTCCACCTCATTACAACCTATCTCTTTCAGGTTCATTCTAATGTTGTCCTCCCATCTGTGTCTAGGTCTTCCCAATGACCTCTCCCCACAGGGTTCACCAGTCAATACCCTGAACAAGGTTCTATATTCTCCCATTCACGCTGCAAGTGATGACCACCGTAATATACGAGACTTGATTATCCTAACAATGTATGTAAGTTAGAAGCACACATTAATTATGCTGATAAAATAGAGACGAGTAAGGTTGAATTCAAAGGAAACGTAAACAAATTTTCGTGGAGGTAGAGTGAGAAACCACTTAGGGAAAAAAACACCCTCAGTATACCCGACCGGGATTCGAATCCCGATCTAAATCACCAGAACTTCAATCCATCACAAGAGTGACGCCATCATTGGCACGGGGAATGTAGAGTGGTATTTTGGATGGAGCTTGGTTATTGGTCGACACGGAGGTCGGGTGGTCTTTTGGATTGAGCTTGGTTATTGGTCGACATGGAGGTCGGGTGGTCTTTTGGATTGCGCTTGGTTATTGGTACGACATGGAGGTCGGGTGGTCTTTTGGATTGCGCTTGGTTATTGGTCGACATGGAGGACGGGTCTTGGAAGCCGAACGAGGGCGTTGAAGATGTGAGTTTATCCTCCTCTCTTCTCGATAATGTTGGTGCATTTCCTTCAAGCTGTCTTCTTACATAGATTGAGCGATGGGTAGGCCCTGTGCTGAGTGAACGACTTGTTACATACTATTTAGTTTTTTCGTTCTTTTGTTCATACTACCCATTCAGGATATCCGCATATTTATACTAATGGGCTAGTGACGAGGAAACTATATTTGCTTTGAAGGAGAGAAGGAAAACTTATGTGAAATAAATGGTATGGTGAATGATGATCCGTAAATACTTTCTAGCTCTTTTACCTAAATATTTGCTTATATCTCGGAACCTGGGAGATATATTTCATGTATTCCAACGTCAAACCCTGTGTTGTTCGACTATCACTTTAGACATAAGGTGTCACTATATGATATGTCGTTAGGGGTGGCTACCCTCATCTTTCAAACTCCCTGAAAGGTTATTCCTATGAGTACGCAACGAGTCCAGGGGGATCATAACGCGCTTCACGCTGCGCATTTGTTTCCCTAGACAGATGTGCGCGCTCCATCGCACCAGTCGTACGTACAACTCCGCAGTATTAAGTATATATTTAATTAATGTGTGTGTATGAGAAGAGAAGTGTGTTACCGCTAATTTCGACCTTTTCGTGTTGTCCTCTATACTCCGGATCACTTCTCTTCTCTGGAATAGTAAATCTTTCGTTGGTTCGTCTTCATTGGAAGAAATGCGGCGCAGATTACCTTGTTGTTTCTTAAGCCCCATTTCAAACAGATTCAATCAACTGATAACGTCTTAATGCGCTCCAAAGCAGTCGAAATGTTCCGTGGCGCGAATCACGTTGACCCACTACTCGTTGCGTTATCGAGGGAACCACTCGTATCCGACCCCTGTTATTCACGCTCGCCGCGCACTGCGTGCCACGCATGTGTTGAGCTGCTAGGAAACCACTCGTATCTGACCATGTTATTCACGCTACGCCGCGCATTGCGTGCCACGCATGTGTTGAGCTGCTAGGAAACCACTAGTATCTGACCATGTTATTCACGCTCGCGGCGCATTGCGTGCCGCGCATTGCGTGCCACGCATGTGTTGAGCTGCTAGGAAACCACTCGTATCCGACCCCTGTTATTCACGCTCGCGGCGCATTGCGTGCCACGCATGTGTTGAGCTGCTAGGAAACCACAGCTGTAATTAGAAGGTGCACGCTTATGTTAATGGCTAGGGTTAGTGTTAAGGCCCTGCACTGGTATGCGTCTAGAGGTCTGGTTCATAGAGCTATGCAGGTGTGAGAAAGTAGTGTGTCACGACACACATCGACACTCCGTCGCGTCCAGCCAGAGCCTCCGGGACAATGAAGCAAGTGGCACGGAGGGGAAATGCACCGTCACTCCATCAAGCGTGAAACCGAGCAGCACTGAAGATCAAGAGCGTGTTTTCACGGCCGGTTGGCTGTCTATATCGTCTCTTTTCCTCCTCCGCTCTCTATTGTCCTTGCTTCGGTTCCTGTTACACATTCCATTCTCCTTTATCAGAGCTCGCTCTCCTCCATATTTTGTTTTTCTATCTCCTGATGATGTGCTCTATCATTCTATATCCAGGCTAGATTTGGTGCAATCATTAAAAACAACTATTTTATCATGTTTAATTAGGTTCAGGAACGGTACGGTTGTCATCTATCCGCCCATTTTCCAGCATTTACGTGAAACTAAAGTAATTTCGGAACCCCCCTCTCACAATGCACTTATTATACACTTGAGCGACATGTCGTATGACTAGGTCAGTCAGATGTAGACATTTTAACATATTACATATTATGTCACGTGACACATGTTACAAGTTTGTGTATGTTGTCAATATTTATCAAAGATCAGTAATAAAACAAGGTCATGCAAAAACCAATTTTAATAGGAAGAATCTTATATAATAACTAAAAAACGTTGCAAGTGCCATTTCCACTCATGCATAAGTAAAAATGAGAAATGAAGCTGTCCATTTTCACATATAATGACAATACTTTTAAAATAACAGGAATAATATAATAAAATGCTATCAATTTTTCCCGCATAGAAGTTTATATTTTGTAAAAGGCAATTACTGTGAAGACCTGGTGGTCTATTGGTTACGGTGTCGGACTTCTGTGCTGGGGGCCAGGGTTCAATCCTCGGTGCCGGCACAGATTTATATGATTACCAAACCCTTCCTTCACCTCTGACAAGACATCTTGTGAATGTGGGGAATGCTAGGCCTCCGCCGTGGTTCGGATTCCACGTTAAACTGTAGGTACTCCATTTCATCTCACAATCACCCTACCACTACACATTAGCGTAAGTGCTTGTAACCCGAACGGGTAGTCAGATGCGGTGCTAATAATAATATTAATTTGAAGATGTAAACTAAGGGATGTGTGTGTGTTTAAGCAGGCATCTTCAGCACCCATATTCTCTATTTCTATAGGGACTGGTAGCCCAATCCCCCTATTTTTACTCCTCGGCTGCCATGTTACTTGGTCACGTGATGGTGTTGCAAGACCATATTTATCACCACTACTATAATTATAATCATCCAGTGTTTAAATTGATGAATAATATATGGACACGGGAATCAAACCCGAGAGCTTTGGCTCAGTACGCCAATGCTTTGCCCATAACGGCTATAGCCACAGTAAAAGATATAATAGCTTGTCTATTTAATCCACCATGATATGCGCGCGCACTCGTACGGTTATAATAATCGCACAACTGGCAGCAAAAAGCCAAGTGCCGAGTTGAGGGTGGGTGAGTTGTCTGATACCTCGTGATTCTTATCTGATCACACATTTGTAGCTGATAATTTACACACGTCTGTCACAGACTGTGCCTTAAAATATGAGTGAAGAATTACCCTGGGCACGGGACGACTCCTGGATAGATCAATGGTTGGAGCATTGGTGTACTAAGCCAGAAGTCCCGGGTTCGACTTATGTTAATAGGTGTTACTGTAATTTAAAAGAGTACGACATTTAGATGCGGTTATAACTGAAAGTAACAATAATAATAGTCTGGCTATTGAATCCACTTTGTTACCTTTAGCGTTTGAACTTGAAAACGGATTCAGGGCAAACTTGAAGCACTCGGAAGCTCAATCGGTTTATGACTCCATCTTCCTTGATGGTGTGATTATAAAACATGTTTTCAGTATTAAAATGGTATTATAATATTCCATGCTACTTAAAAATAAAACTTTAAATAGGGGTGAAATGGCACACGAGAAAAGGCCAGTGATTTGCAGTTTTTATGGCAAAACATTTTGTTGGCCGAAATAAATAAAATATTTTACCAGTACAAACCAAGGGTGTACACTTGGTGAAACCAGCAGTTGTTTAGTACCTGTCCTGACCCTGGCGGCATTAGACGACAAACGACATCTCAGGACAACCTTGACCAATATTCAACAACTGTTGATGTCACCGTATGAAGACTATTATTATTACGAGCACCGCGTCTTACTACCCGTTCGGGTTACACGCACTTACGCTAATGTGTAGTGGTAGGGTGATTGTGAGATGAAATGAAGGACCTACAGTTTAACGTGGGATCCGAACCACGGTGGCAATCCCCACATTCATAAGTTGTGATTAATACACGTCTTGTCAGAGGTGAAGGAAGGGTTTGAAAATCAGATAAATCTGTGCCGGGACCGAGGATCGAACACCGGACCTCAGCACAGAAGTCCGACACCTTACCCCTAGACCACTATGTCACCACCGTGTGAATAAAATAAATATATATGTTTCTACTGGAGAAATATTTTATTTAAAAAAACCCTGAAAACATACTGGACCTTTGTCACGTGCCTTTCCGTCCCACCTTAACCTGAACGGGTTAATAAGATACATTTATTTAGAGGTATCGACGAAATTTGATTCATATACTAACTTTAATTGTAATTTTGTATTCATATGGTTGTAGTTTTCCCAATAAAAGTGACACGAATTTTAAATACTAGTTATTTTCTTGAATATTGGAAGCTAAACATAGCACAAATAAAAAATATATTTATCAAATCGACAGAGTTATGTATTCCCTGGCGCGCTTGTCTCAGTCTCAGAAGGCCTGGGTTTGAATCTCCACTGGGTGCACCGGTGGTGGTTTCCCACCCATTCTCCAAGATTGTCCACATTTATATCTGATTGTAATAGTTAACCTGCACTTCAAAAACATAGATTGTGTTAGAACTTGACTTACAAACTAGCTCAACATATTAAAGTACACCTGGCTCAACACAGCCAGCCCCAGCTGTATATTTACTACATAATTAACTTCGTTTACAAAAAGTAAATAGAATTGTCAGAACAACCTGGAACTGAACCAAAGTACACTTACATGGCTGGGAAGGGTGTCAAAATGGTTTATAAAGATACTCTACAAATTATAAAGATTTTTATGTATTTCTACTTGAATTTTGAACAAATTCGCGTGAGATCATTTGTAAAAACTACTCGAGCACAGAAAAAAATCGCTTCATGTTAAGTAAAACTAAACTGCTTCCTTTATTTTTGTATTTTTATATTTGTCTCATCAATCACATATGAATATTCAAGTCGGACCAATATGTATTTCCTTTATTTTTGGAATCATTATTTCAGTTTTAATCATTTAGAATCTTTGTAAGAAATAATTGTATAACCCGAGCGGGTAGTAAGATGCGGTGCTAAGAAAGAAACAATATGTTCAGAAAATTGGTTTGTGTAAAAAAATTTTAAATCTTCCAATTCCTATGACAAGATTGCATCATCAATGTCCGGGGTTTGAATCCTGATCAGGTGCAATTGTATGGCTTTTCACGTTAAGGTTCCTAATCGTTTTCAGCCATATCCTATTATTATTATTATTATTATTATTATTATTATTATTATTAGCACCGCGTCTTACTACCCGTTCGGGTTATACGCACTTAGCTAATGTGTAATGGTAGGGTTATTGTGAGATGAAATAGAGGACCTACAGTTTAACGTGGAATCCGAACCACGGTGGAGGCCTGGCATTCCCCACATTCACAAGATGTCTTGTCAGAGGTGAAGGAAGGGTTTGGTGATCAGATAAATTTATGCCGGGACCGAGGATTGAACCCCGGCCGCCAGCATAGAAGTCCAACACCTTACCCCTAGACCGCCAGGTCACCCATATCCTAATATAATTTTGTAGATATTAAGATTTGATCTCTTCATTGCTTTGTCCGATAGCTTAAGTTCTATAACACTAATTTACAAGCAAAAATGTAATATTTTAAATTTGCAATAAATGAACTAGTTTACTCAGTCCTCCCTGGTTCGTCGTTTCGACCAGTCCGGGTGTAATGAGGTGATATATTGTTTAACACGACCATCCACTGACTTATTGTTTTGTTTTTATCAACGATGTCCGACTGTCTGCTAGATATGTACATATGGGCTCGTTAGGATAATGTGTTGGGATGGGGGTGGATGAGTTTTATGGGTGGTTTACTCGTATTTGAGTGGAGGGAGACCGGAAATCCCTTTTAAGGAGAACGACCTACAGTACATCCAATCGGGATCCGAACCATGATCTCCCGTCATCGAAAGTTTCAGTAAATCATGAGAATGGTGCCTTGGAGTAGACCACTCTACCAACAAAGTGGGAGCTGTCCACTCGGTACGCAGGCACATTTTAACTAAATCCTACCCTTATCATATGTGGATAGGTTGGTATGGGTTCAATCTCGTGGTCTTGGGGTAAAGTGCTCACCTAAAGACCCAATGTTCGTTGGTTCGAACCCAGCCGGGGTCGAAGTATTTTTCCTGAGCGATAAAAGTCTGTAGTACAACTTCCTCTGCAGGGCAAGTAAAGTTATTGGCCCCGTGTCGAGTGTGGCTTGTGAGAGAACCCTGGGAGGTGTGTGAAAATACCTTCCCCGGCAACATTTGTAGAGCCTTTCGCGCTCGATCATAGAAATTCTCATGTCCTGGTATAATCAGTCCGCTCAGAAAGTTCCTGTTAAATACCTCCATTAAAACAAATAAAAGTAAGACGTGAAAAGATAGATTATATTCTAGCACTTTCATAATGGAAATAGCGAGTTTTATAAATATATTCAACCAATAAAGAGTAGCTGTTATGATCTTGTCGTACAGTTTGTCATAAAAAAAGTCAACTCGGAATTTAACTTAAACTTATTATTATTATTATTATTATTAGCACCGCGTCTTACTACCCGTTCGGGTTGTACCCACTTACGCTAATGTGTAGTGGTAGGGTGATTGTGAGATGAAATGGAGGACCTACAGTTTAACGTGGAATCCGAACCACGGTGGAGACCTGGCATTCCCCACATTCACAAGATGTCTTGTCAGAGGTGAAGGAAGGGTTTGGTAATCAGATAAATCTGTGCCGGGACCGAGGATTGAACCCCGGCCGCCAGCACAGAAGTCTGACACCTT
>CABEEJ010004253.1:50807-61457 GCA_901482245.1 Timema douglasi
CCCCCACCTGTCTCTTTCTTCAAACTAATATTGATGAATCCACTCAAAATTCCCTCTTTTCATCATCGTGTTCCCTTACATCATGGAGTTAAGCATCTGATAATCAGTACCTCGACATAATAGTTAATTTAATCCACGTTTGGTACGGTTGGTATCCGAAAGTTGGAGGGAATTTAACTCCATATTAAATGTTTCCCTAACACCTTCACTCCTAAACGAGGGTTATTTTACTGTTTATATTCTATCATACATCGGTGAGCACGCAGACTAAATGTCAGGTTCGTCCTTCTAGTTTTCCGGTGACGAGAAAATTGTGGTTTGAATCCCGGCTGGATGTACTCGGGTTTTACCAGAAATATTTCACCTTGACCCTCCACGCAAACTTTAGTATATTTCACCCACCTCGGTGGCGTAGTTGGCTAACGCGCTTGTCGTGTTGAGCTCGACTGCTGAGGACGGGGAGATCGAGGTTCGAATCTCGGTCGGGTGAACTGGGGGTGGTTTTTCCTAAATAGTTTTCCACTCTCCCTCCACGCAAATGCGGGTTCACTTCCTCTAATTCAACCTTCCCAATTACTAATCCATTAGAGTAATTAGTACTTAAAGCGTATAATCCGCACGGGTAGTAAGACGCGGTGCTAAATATTATTATTATTATTATTATTAGTATATTTCCCCTTTACCTTCTTCCTCCCTATGATTGTCCGGACGGGTAGTAAGATATGGTGGATAAATTAATTAGGTTATTTTTTTGCTAAAATGTTTTTTTCTAACTATATTAAGAATTCTAAATTCACCCACACTATTCCATTACATTGCACTCAACATTGAAGAGACTAAAACCAAATAGTTTTCACATGTTACACATATCAATTTCAAAAAATATATTTACCTTCGAAACCAAAATTATTAATAAACTTATAAAATTTCTGTATAGTATTAGGTGAGCCCAAATTTAAATTTATGTTATATGTTATTTCAAGGAGAACATTATACCCTTGTTGGAAAACACTTTAACATACATATTTTATTCCTAACAACAAGAAAATACAACTTAAGACTATTGTTTATGTTGTATTCATGAAAATATATTTAATATATAGAATATATAAATTAAATTCTTTGATTTTGGATATTTTATTACTGAAGTGAATAAGTGTATCCTTGTTTATAACATTATTATAATTTAATAGCATAATATAAAAATGTCAATACATATTTTGGTGACATTTAAGCATCAAAAAAGGTTTATTAATTAATTCACAGGACAAAAAAACAGGGAGATGGAGACAGATTCTATAGCTTAACCTTATTAACCTACACACATACTACACTTTGACATACATTGGTTAACTTTTATTTACTTTATTAAGAAGTTTGACAAAATTCAAAGGGTTTAAGATATGGTAGGTAACTAAGGGGAAAATTAAATGCATCATAATTCATCTGTGGAGATTATATAGTGGGAGAAAATATTACCTTTGACCTTTCCGAGATTAGAACCTTGGTGTCTCACGCCAGAGTCAAGCACTAGCATTTATAAATAATTAGATTTTGATTCTTTCATTTAAATCACCAATTTAACAAATCATAACATTGGTGTGCTCTTGTACTGAAAGTCAATCTCGTTTGGTCTGGTGAAGAGATTGCTCTTCAAACCCAGCCAGGTATAATGATATTTTCTTTTTTTCCTCAAAATAATAGCACGAGGTGCAAACAAAATAAATAAAGCGTTTTTCTTTACTTTTACTTTATATCTTTAGCTTAGAGGTAATATTACACCACGAATACGTTGTGCAGTTATTTTTATTTTTCTTAGTTTGAAAGAATTATTCAGATATAATTATTAAATTTGTACAACTTGTGCCCACACTATACCATCCTTTGAAGGGTGCACTTAAACAGATGAGCTCTACTTTCACATTTCCTTTTATCAATAATTTATTTAGCGCTTATTTTAGAAATCAAAAACTCTCACTAGTAAAATATTATACAATTTATAATATAACTTCGAATTAAAATATATCAGTCTTTAAACAAGAGGATATTACCGAGACCAATTAATATTAATTTAGAAAACTCGGTTCTTAGTACTTTCTTTAAGTTGGAATATTTTGTTTAAATTGTACACCCAATTATTATAGGTAGTGCTATTACAATCAATTATACATGGCTATTATTAATTATTTGATTTAAAATTTAAAACAATTCAAGACATTTAAAATGGTCCTTAGGAGTTGAAACGGCCCTCTAAGAAAATAGTTAGCCCCCGCCACATTGGGCGGTTATGGGATGTTAAAAACAATTTTTGGTATAAAATATATAAACACAAATATTTATGCTTCAAAAATTATTTTTTAACAATAATTTAGTTTAGAGGATGTATCATGAATTTTCTAAATATAGGTCTGTATCCAGGATTTATGTTCGAAGGAAGAGGGGTGGGGCAGGCAAAAAATTATCAACTAGAAGTATTTTACAGCATAAGGATTAATATTTTATTCCACCATCATAATTTGTAAAAAAATTGAGAGCTACCTAAACCATCTAAACTGATAAAAACCTTAATATCCCTTTCAGTTAGCTATATATATATTTGTGTGTCGTGAGGTACCGGTATTTATTTTTTATACTACGCAAATGATATGTCCCACCTTTTTTTTTACAAAATAGCTGATACATAAAATAAAACATAGTATCAATCAGTTTTTCTACAAATGTACTTTAAAGAACTGAAAAAGCTACACATTAATTTGTATGTTATATTTAAGGTCTACTGTCCGTAATTTTATTGATAAGTATGCTCAAACTAAATGTCAACAAATATATTCTACGATTTCACCAGAAAATTAAGCTAAAACATTGATGATAAATACACGAATTACCATGTTTGACCTTAGACATTTCTATTTGAAATGACCTTGGCTTAAACCGATAAAGTATATCCATGTGAACTGCACAAAATAGATCTTAGAAAAATAAAATGTGAGTAGCTTACATATTAGTTTTGCATAATTCTAATAAATGAAGGTGACCTGGTGGTCTAGGGGTAAGGTGTCAGACTTCTGTACTGGAGGCCGGGGTTCAATCCTCGGTCCCGGCACAGATTTATCTGATTACCAAACCCTTCCTTCATCTCTGACAAGACATCTTGTGAATGTGGGGAATGCCAGGCCTCCACCGTGGTTCGGATCCCACGTTAAACTGTAGGTCCTCCGTTTCATCTCACAACCACCCTACCATTACACATTAGCGTAAGTGCGTATAACCCGAACGGGTAGTAAGACACGGTGCTAATAACAATAAATGAATGACATAAGATCTATTGTAAATACTATAAATAGCCACCATTGTAAAAAACGGAGCAAACACTCAAACAAAGAGTTGATAACTCCCCTCGTCTCCGATCAATGTTGATAGGAAGTTGTATCAACAGTCCTGAACACGCCTGTATGTAGTTTATATTTGGTTCAGTTCAATACAATCTGATTTAATAAATCATGGTCATGTTTGCTATTTAAAATTGTGAGAATCTAATATTAAACAATTTTATTTTCCAATTAATATTTTACAGCCTAGTAAGTGAAATAAAACACAATTACTTAACAAAATCATTTTAAAATGTACTCTTTAGTAAACTATAAAACTGGCTTCAAGTCAACAGACAAAAACATTAACACTTACAATGATGCCACGAGATATAAACCAGAGTCTTGCCCATAACACTACCTAGGAAAGTGCGTGTATACACTATGTCCCCCCCCTCACCCCACTGACAGGTCTCCCTCCCTCATTTTACTACCCAAACTCATCCATTCCAATAAGACAGGTGCACACCAAAATGTGTATTTCTACCTCATTCGCCTCTGGTATCTTTTTTAAACATATGGGAGGGGGGGGGGTTGATCCCTTAACAGCCCGCACCCCTTAAATATGGTCATGTTATCACAATACGTCGTAATTTAACCTAGGACAGCACACTTACAACTTAGCCTAGTGCTAGAATAGTATATCACTATACATAAACACTAAATATCTCCTAAATACCACCTGTGGTCGAACCAGGATATCACGGACCTGAAGCCGACCTCCCTAATAACTAGGCAATGAGCAGTGATTACCTGTCTGTCGGAAGTGTTGGTCACGTTTGGTAGGTCTTACACAGAAATAATGGCGGCGCCCAACCAAGTCAAGTGACCTTGTTTGACGTGGTCCGCGTGAGAAAATATTCCAAGTATCGGTTGAATTGGCTTAGTAGGTTTCAGACAGAGGGAGGGGTATGTAGGGCGGCACCTTCACGCGAGACAGATGAATACTATACTCGGTTCGTTGTAGCTGGGGCATTTTCTGACACTGGAAAGCTACAATATATCAAGAGTTCCGTATAAATATATTTTGCTAATGTGTGCTGTAGTTTTGAAGGTGATATAAATTATCTCACTGGTCGAAAGTTCAAATCATGTTTGCAACGTGGATGGATATACACATATTATTTTGGTAGCATTTACGATTTTAGGAAATACCTAAACTATCGTAGATAGACTGTCTCAAACATAGACAGGGCCTAGGCAATATTATTTATTTTTAGATTTATAACCATATTTTTCAATATACGCTTATTTTCCAGCACATAGCTTGTTTTATTTATGTTTGTTCAGAGAGTTTCAAATAACTAATGCATGTATGTATGTATGTATGTATGTATGTATGTATGTATGTATGTATGTATATATGTATGTATATATGTGTGTATGTGTATATGTATGTGTATATGTATGTATATATGTATGTATGTATGTATGTATGTGTGTGTGTATGTATGTATATATGTATGTATGTATGTATGTATGTTTTCAAAAGAAACTGCACCTTTATTCTCTGAAGCAATCAAACGAATGATTTAAGTGAAAGAGAAATGCACCGGTGTGACGTGTGCAGTGAGATTTATTGAAAGACTAATACGTAGATGAATGAAGCACCGCTATTCCGGCGACCCGGATAGCTTAAGGGTATGAGCGAGTAGTAATTACAACTTCTCTTCTGCCACATGCACTTAAACCTTCCTCGCTCCCGGTCCTCTCCGCCGAACACAACGTCCTGGCCAATCAGTCCGTTGCTATCAGTTGTGATTTAATCCTTTAGTGGATGTCTAGCTAATATTTATAGCCTGGTTCTCAACGTCTCTCTTCCCAGTTAAGTGTTCTAAACTTGTTATTGTTTTCTAAAATATCTAAAATAAAATGAACTATCTTTTGTTACAGGTCGAAAGCTGTTCGGTGGCTACCGGATTGTACCAAAGCCCTGCCGTGTTCGAAATAGTGGGGCTGGTATCTGCATGTTCAACTACGAGTGTACTCAGAGGAATGGGGAAGTCGAGGGTGCCTGCATGGACGGCTTCCTTTTCGGCGCTTGTTGCCGTCTTCCTGATGGGATCACCTTTGAACTGCCCGATCAAGACTTAGAATACGAACACATTCAGGGAGAGATCAACAACGTCCTTTCTTCTGACAACAGGCCATCCTCGTCGAACAAACAGAATTCTTCCTCCTACATCACTAAACCTCAGTCCTCCAACAACATCCTCAAACCCTTCAATCATATCCAGCTGAATCCTCAAGCAGACACAATCCTGTTGCACCAAAATGGAAGTGTGGTCAGCGATGATCATGACCCGGAACATTTGTTCAAACCATCCTTAGTTCACCGTAACAATACCAGTTATGGAGAAGGGGAGACGATAGTGATTCACCCGACGACACGGCCTGGAATTGAACTCAGCACCTTCAGTTATGTGACAGGGCCTAATGGCTACTCGACTTCTACAGACTCCAAATCGACGCTGACAAACATTATGGCAGTGGACAGTGACGTTAGTGACTCGAACAAGTTGGAGCTCGACTCTCATACACCTGAAGGCTTCCACACAGGTACACACAAGCTGCCATATACGGAAGGGAAACACACTACTTTCTACACGATGGACACTAGCAGCAGGCCTTATCCTATCGGGTCTACGTTGTCAAGACCTTTCTTCCCAGACTCCACTTCAATGAACGAGATTGAAGATGAGAAGTTAGCGACGAAACCTCTTACTTCCATCACACCAAACTACTACTCCACGCGATGGCCTTCAAATAGACCTACACCAGGGTTCAGGCCTAGGCCATCCACCCCCAGTACTAAAGATAAACTCATTCCCACTTCCTCCTCGACTAATAGTCACGGAAGCACGGACCAAGACACTGACGAGGGACTTGTTCTTGTTCCAACAATAACTGTACATTATGGACACACTAAGGAACCACCAGTTCCTCAGCCGGAAATGTATCCGGAGTCAAATTCTGAGTCTATAAACCATATAATTTCTATGTTGGGTGATGGGGAGATGGGTGGAGTTATAGATCCTGGTCCAGAACCTTTTACCTCCACAAAAACACCGAACAAGCACCCGGGACTTTCCACTTGGGGATATATTGACGGTAAGCCTTCCTCATCATGGGGATTGCTCGGAACACACACACCCTCATCGACTCCATCATACTCGACAGATTTTTTCAATAAAAGACCCAGCACGGCGACAATTTACTTCACTCCTCCCAAACGACCTTCATACTCGACCTCCACCTCCATTTTGTCAGGTCCCTCCTTCTTCGTGACCGAGGACGTTGATAAACCCGCCCAACATGGCGAAATGGAATCGTCTTCAAAGCCCACTAGACCTAACCAAGCTCCGACGGTGATAGTGCTCGGTCCTATGAGCTCTGACTACACAACGTCTAGACCCTATAACCACTACTCAAGCAGCGGAGATAAGTACTCGGGTACTATAATCACCAAACGTCCACAGACACACACCTCCAAACCCCCGTCGTCACTAAGCTGGGTACAAACCTCGGTCGCGAACACGAAACCCACTTCTTGGGATGGTGATAAGATCACCACAAAACCAACTTATTCAGAGATGGTAAGCTTGATAACGAGACGACCTACATTGAGTAGTTTCACAACAAAGAAACCTTCGAGCTTTATTGTCACAAAACGCCCATTAACAACAGATCCTACAACAGCTCAGGATTTATATGTAGAAGAGAACTATCAAACTTCTGGAAATGACTTAGTTAACTTCCCTCCAGTGAGGAACCCGCAGTTAAACATGACAGGTTCTAGTCAGCAAGAAAACCCTTCAGTGGTCCAATCCACGGACTATACTGTTATAGAGGGCAACTACCCAGAAGACAACATAGTGCTAGAGAACGATATCGCTACGCCAGCATTCACAGAGGATGATAAGCTAAATATTAAACTCCAAGGCTTTGTTAGCAAGATCGTCGGTTCTTTACAAGGAAACTTTCAGGAGTTGGAGGACGTAGTTTTCAAAACAAACAACAATAGCTTTTCTTCAACAATAGGAATCCCACTGGCTTCGCGCCCTCCGTCTACAACGAAGAAACCTACAAATATTGTAAGGCCAACTCCTTCCAGAAGACCGATTTCATCGTCCCCTGTCACATCGACTAAAAACCCCATCCGTTTGTCTACATCATCTGCGAGGCCATCAACACCAACCCGGAGGCCCATAAAACTCTCGACTTCTTCTAAACGGCCCGCCACCTCTCAGACACTTAAACCCGGTGCATCTCAATCGCAACGACCCTCAGTCACTACAAAACCAGTCAACACCCAATCGCAGAGGCCTTCGACAAGGCCTCGACCAACCTCCACCACCAAACGCCCGACACCACCTCGGAGAACTCCAATTCCTTCCTCCACTGCGTCAATCAGCACCACGACAAGGGGTCCTAGACCAACCTACACGTCAAAGAGACCAAGGCCCACAACCAAACGCAGTACCACGACATCCTCAACGACTCAGCTGATCCAAGTAGATGATGAAGAGGAGTTGCAAGAGATATCTACTAAACCTGTGATTCCCAGCACCACCACCAGCACCACCACCACGACAACCACGACACCTAAACAAACTACGACAGAGGCAAGCACTGCCGCTAGTACCACTCCTAAGCCGGTCGATTACAAGCGTGGTAAGTGAGACATTCATTACTTCTCATGGCCCTTGAGATAATAAGGGTGATACATTTTAGTGTGATAAAAAACAAAAATTAAAAATTAATTTGTTTGTTTTTCAAAGTTATTTATCTGTATCAAAGGTCCACAGATATATGTACGCTTTATAATTATATGTGTAGTACTTAAATACATAATTGACAGTTTAAAATCATGTATAGAAACATAAATGTATAATGTTAGCTTTTTAAACATTAATGTATATGCATAGTTAGGTTTGAGTTAGGAATTGCTACTTTGCGATATAATCAAAAATAGTTTGTATGTAGATAATGCAGCAACTTGGCAATCAAACTACATCAAAACTTTGATTTATTCACCGGTACCTGAAAACCAATTTATCAGAGGCCTCTTACATTCAAGCCAATTTATCATAAAATTGGGTTACCAAGCAAACGACAGTTCATATTAAAAAACAAGACTTTTTTCACAGTGATCCAAGTAGCATGATTTCTGCTATACATTTTTTTTATAAAACAACAATTTTAATAGATGGACACACACATTCATTTCCAATGTTGAAATCCCGCTGCCTTCTAGTTTTAATATCATTGTTCCAGTTCTTGAGCCGTTTAATCATTTATTATTGTTCTTAAATGTTCAGTCGATTCGTGAATGCATGTTAGCAATTTATCTGAGAGTTAGTTGACTGACGTAAAATGGTTGATTAGAGGCCTAAATAGCTTTAGATAGGCGTTTGTTAAGTATTATTTGTTACTTAGTTGATCCAAAGATCAAGAATGTTAAGAAAATAAATAACGTGTTTCAAAAGCACATTTTTAGGCAGGGTAATCAAATAGTGTAGTTTAGGAAGGCTAATGTACAAACACAGACAAGGAATGTTATGGTTTAGTTAACTCGTATCAAGTTAAACAAAGACTAAATATATAGGCCTATGAGTGTTAACTGGATGGTGCTGTGAAATGACAGCTATAAGCTAAACGATTCAATAGTAAAGCTTTTATAATTTATATATGTCTATATCTATTTATTTATTTATTTATTTGCCTCTTATAGTTAATATATTAGATATTATTTTATAGTGGACAGATAAGTAGACGGTAGAATCATAAACAAGGCTAGGAAACTGCTTAATATTATGTTATATATACATATTTATACTGTTGCACGCATTGTTTAAATTTCACATCTAGTTTATTTACATTGTAAAGTTAATTTATTTAAATATTTGATTAGTTCTCTATTAAATTAGCTCTCCAGTTCAGTCAACGTTCCAACTAGTACACACGTGTATTGTCAATTAAAAGTTTCGTTCAAAATGATTTTTTTTATGTATGTTAATGATATACTGGATGTAAAGTGTTATTATTTTTATTCTGTAATGTAACTTTTATCAAACTGGAAAAGAAAGTTAATTTAATAAAACATGTTTTTAACTACTAACTGCGTTTTATTCACAAGTAACTACTTCCCTTGCACCTCCTTTTGCGTAATAATAAGCTCATTCTCAGCCCCTTGAATTTATAAATGTCAAAATGCTAGCTTTAAATCACATGGCAATAAGCACTTTTAAAAGAAATGTTTTAGTTTCGAACTACAGAGCTCTTTTCTTATTCAAAAGTATTTATTTTAAATGTTTCTCTGAGGCTAAATACGTTAGATTACATTTTAAACCACGAACAGTAGATGAACAAAATTACGTTTATAGTTTTCTACACCCTTGTTGATGAATTTAAAGTCCTTAAGGATCAAGCCATGAATATATAAATAATGGAGAAACTAGTTTAAATCTGACTCGTACACAGGAAATAACAGGATCATTTCGAAAATAAGATAGTTTGGTTGAATTAGATAAGCTTAGTTATGCGGAGTTGCTTTGGGCCAAGCTATGTTTGGCTAATTTTAAAGTTACGCTAGGGTAGATTAGGTAAGGCTGGGTTAGTGAAAGTTTTTTTAGCACCACGTCTTAGTACCAATTCAGGTTATACGCTTATGTACTAATTACGCTAATGGGTCAGGGATGAGAAAGGTGCATTTCGGTGGAGAGAGACAGTGTGTGTGGAAACCATTATGAAAAAAACAACACCCTCAGTACATCCGACCGGGATCAAACCCCGATTTCCCCGTTTTCAACAGTCTAGTCTATTGCGATAGTAGCGCCTTAGCTTGCCTAACCACCGAGGCTATGTACTATAGTTCAGGTGAAGATTAGATGAAGATAAGTTAAGTTAGTCTGTTGTTTAGTTGGCAATACTTGTATCGAGGAGTATGTCTGCTCACAGTTTATATGCGTGGACATTGGAGATATCACATAATTAGGATTTAAAATAGCGAGAAAGAATTGACTGCCGAACATTGAAAATGGTAGTTTTTCAAAAAAAAAATTGTGTAGCACTGCCCGGAAACAAACAAGTGAAAGAACATGTAACAATGATATAATAAAGTGAGGAATGTGTGTGTACCAAGTTTGCCTTAAATATTTTTAAATATTGGTTTACATGAGATGCAGTCTTAATAAATTCTATTATTTCAAATTTAATCTTTTTGATTTTATAGTTTGGCATCTTTTGATGAGCGTACCACGATGCTTTTTTTTTTTTTTTT
>CABEEJ010004254.1:0-17370 GCA_901482245.1 Timema douglasi
TATAGCGGCAAATCGGGCAACTAAAAAGCTTCAAAGTCTGATCAACATTTACAATGGGTTTTTAGTAGAGTGTCATAGGGGTGTTCAAGACTTACTCACCGTGACTGGATGGGATCGAATACCGCCAACGTGCCTTCTAGCAAAATATTCAGCAAATATTGCGACAGGGTGTTTCCAAACACATCCGCTCTTTACATCATCTGATATGAAAAAAAACTCAACCAAGTTAGGCTCGCTCCCATGACCCTCAAGCGCCACTGTTGTGGCGGCGTGTCTTAGAACCTCCTCTTTACCTAACCCCTTAAGCTCCAGTCCCTCCTATCACCACCTGTTTTTTTCCGCATTTTCTATTTCTTTTTTGTTCTGTTCTAGTCAGAAAAAGGGTATAAAATAAGTGACTCTCGGATTCCTGTCATGGCATTTTATCACATCGCATCGTCAAAGAAGGAATCTCTGCTACCTTACTCTACGAAGGAACTGGTGGCCATGGAATATTGGGCGTGGTTTTCACCGCCGCGCCACCGAGGAGAATTCTCTCCGATTTCCTAAGTATAGAGGCGACGTTAATAAGTCCATCTGACTTATGGGTCTAGTTTAAAGACCATAAAATGTTTATTAAGTCCTTCTGAATTTTTATTTATCAGAATTTTGTCCTTCAGACCTAGTACTATTAAGTTTATTTTGATTTCTTGTTTCAGTCAAAGTTACTAGATTTTGTGTTCTTCCGACTCTGTTATAGCTTCGATATAGGAACCTTGAGCTCCAGATATAATAAGGACTAAGGAAGTAAGAGAGGGGAGGAGCAGATTACAGAAAAAGGGAAACGATAGGAGAAGAAGTTGGAGGCATTTTACTAAATGGATCTCGCAAGAGGCTGGAAACAGTTGATTTTGCTTCTTGTCCATCATCACCATCAAGTCACTAACCACTCACTGTTATGGACTATACTCCGCTCATTGGGGTTGTGTATATTGTTGACCTGTAGCTCTCTTTCATTGATTCTGCATTAGAGAATAAATATCCATAGGTATAAGAAACTGTTTTTCGATTTACTTGATGTTACTGTAAGAAATGCTTATATTATCATTAAGATTCTCAGCGACACCAATCTTTCATTGAAGGAATTCAGACTTAAACTGATTCATGCAGGTGATCTTATCCCATGTCAAAAGGGAGGATGGCCCACTTCACATCCATCACCACTACGAAAGACAGAGAGGCATTTCTTCTCACACATACCACCAACAGCTGCCAAGAAAGTACCTACAAGAGAATATGCTGTGTGTTCCATTCATCAAGGCCAACAACAAGAGGTGGGAAAGCATACACCAGCGTCTGAAGTGTCAAGTGGGCTTTGTGCACACTGTACACCCCTGCATGGAGTCATACCATTCTGAAATGTAAATAATGGACGCTGGAAAATAGAGCTGTGGTACAGTGTAAAATTCTTGTGTTATTAGTAGATCCTAGATTTATTATGTAATTACATATTTTAATCCTTTCAGTTAGAGATGTAAAAAATATATAAAAAAAAAAATCGGCAAAATAGGTTATTTGGGGCCGTATTTTCAATTTTAATTCAACATATTTTACTGAATTCTACATATTTTTTTAAGATATTTCATAAAATTCTATATTTTGACTTTCTTTTATTGTGGTATTATTTTTTTAGAAAACCTGCATTTTCATAAAGGAATGTAGCCAGTGGAGGGATAACAGTGAGAAAAGTGCAAATCAGGTTTGCTGGCTCTTCAGAGAGGATTACAATTTCCGTAATGTAACAGTGTGTCTGACATTTCTCGTGCTGTGAAGGGAAGAGAATGCTGTATTTACAAATAGTGGCTTAAGCTGAACGTTTCTTGTGCAACATGTCAGATTGTAAACAAAAAGGGATAATTTCTAAAAAAAAAAAATAATTCAGATCTGATTAGCTCATTTTCCCGTTGTTTTTTGGTTGGGAGAAGAAATGCATATAAAGCGGCAAGGCAAAGAACGAACAACAACGGAAATGTGATTTGAAATTTGTTACAATAATATAGCGGGAAGTGTATTTACATGTAAGTGTAATATTACTGGCTAGTATATCGAAATGTTTATTCACTTTAATTTCTCGGATGCTTTGGTTTGTTTTGGCCACCGGCTTAATAAACCTGTTGTGTCCTACACCTGAGTAGCTAATAGCTCCTCAGGTAGCCCTTCTGTTGGTGGTAGCCTGCCTTAACTTAGTTCATCATCACCAACCCTCACAATCCCAACCCACCAAGCTGGGAGCCAACTGGTCAGACCTTGTTCCATGTTTGTTAATTTTGTCCCTGACAATAAGGAAGGCCAAGAAAGAGATGGCAGGGGCATATAGCACAAAGTGTGCAAGTGAGAGGAGAAGAATGGTGGAAAGATAGAGGAAGATGGAGGCATTTTACTTAACTGACCTGGCCGCAGGCTGCAAACAGTTGATGAAAATGAGTATGTTGAGATCAAACATTTAACCTCCGATTGAAAAAGATTCTAAGAAACTAACTTTAAAAGATATAGAATAAGCTGACATTCACTTGGTTTATAAAACAAAATAATAATGCATTACAACTTGTTAAAAAAGTAATTGTCATGTGTACATCTATAAAGTGTTTTTCTGTAACTTCCTTCAGATATTTGCAGCCATAAAATTAAATTTTGTTTCAATACTATTCATTTATTAATATGGGGGTGGGGGGAGTTTATTCAATGTTACATATTTTGTGGGTTAATTCTACATAAAAATTGGGGCTCTAGTGATTAATCATATTATATGTCCTAAACAAAATGCTATAAAAATAATCTGGTCTGAAAGGTATCAGAGGCCAAAAATACTTGGGAGTTAAACCTAGTACACACGTGTTAGCTATGGCACGAATGCTAACGTGCGTTAGTGAACTACATAGGATTCCATAAACGCACACACATTCAAATGCACAATTTTGGTTTGTGCCCAATGCATTGCATGACTTGAAGTTACCCCTTCCAACATGCGTTTGGCTCATTCTCTGAGGTACACAAAAAACAATAGGGTCCGTTCAGTTGAACATGCACTCTTGCCGTACAGTTGTCATGATGGATACCGAGCCCTTTGACACAAACTTACTTATTGATGAAATTCAGAAAAGGCTGGCCATTTGGGATTTAGTAGAAATTCTAAAATAGTTGAAAAATGTATGTTCACAGTTATAACCTTAGCGTAGTTAAAATATGTGTATAATCCAAACAGGTAGCAAGGCATGCTGGAAAATACAAACATAAAAAAATATTCAAGGATCAAATCCATAATTATTTATGTAGGGCATATGCATAAATCAGTGAGAAAAAAAGATCAAGTTTAAATTGAGCCTAGTTAAGAAATAAACTAGTAAATTAACTTCCAATTAAATTTATGTGTAAGAGCTAGCACAACCTTATCTAGAGGCTGCATTCATGCCGAGTAAAAGTAAGTAATAACTCATACATTATCTGTGTTACCAACATGACATCATAAATGATGATGTAAACCACTTATCTGTATATGTGATACTAGGACCTAAAAAAAAAAGTGAAACAGATTCATACTTTCTTGATCAAAACAGATAATTGTTTAACAAACCAAATTCCATTTTTTTCCATAAAACCAACAAAGATGAAAAAAGAGCCATTTAATATCTTAATAAAATGATGACTTATCTTGGAGTACTAAGCCAAAGGTCCCGAGTTTGATTCCAATATCCAGGTGTCATTTTTATATTGTAAGAATATAAAATAATAATTGTTTGTTTTGATCCAAAATGTTGTACCCTAGCCCTTTCTTACTTGTTTTTTAAGTGATATAATGATGTCTTATCATTATGTGGAAGTAGGAAAAATATTTCATGGTAAAACTTATCGTTACTTGTTTACGCATTTCTTGTCCTAGACAAGAGATTAATTAGGTTTACTAGAGGATTAGGTGATATTGATTAGATCGTTGGTGATCTTATTAACATGCTCCATACACATTACTGGCAAACCTTACAAACAGGAGTTTTAATAATAATCATCTTTTTGAGTACTGAATAAGCAATGGAAATTCCTTACTTAATAATAATATTTAGCACCGCGTCTTACTACCCGTTCGGGTTATACGCTTTAAGTACTAATTACTCTAATGAATTAGGAATTGGGAAGGTTGAATTAGAGGAAGTGAACCCGCATTTGCATGTAGAGTGGAAAACCGTTTAGGAAAAACCACCCCCAGTTCACCCGACCGAGATTCGAACCTCGATCTCCCCGTCCTCAGCAGTAGAGCTCAACACGACAAGTGTGTTAGCCAACTACGCCACCGAGGTGGGTAATTCCTTACTATCATATGAGGATGTTCAAATAAATTAATTTCCAATAATTAATATTTTGAAGATTGGCTGAAATCAATTTTATTTTATTTGTTTCTGTAATTTTAAGTGCTGATAGAGTAGCTTTTATATGACAAGTGACAGACTGGGTTAATAAATGGGGACATAGCAAAACTTATATTAGTTATGTGACTTACTTTAGCATTACTATAGCAACTGATACGAAAATATTTGGTAACATTTTATAATATTAATTTTTGACTTTGTACTAATTTTGTAATAATGGGTACCAGTATATATGAGAGAGTAAAATGCTTGCTAAATCTCTACCTTCAATGGGCCTACTGTGGTTTTCCCATTCTTTCCAGGCATATGCTAATAAATTTTGCTTAAAATAATGGTTAGCTAAAAATATGATAGAGAGACAAAAATGTATAGATATTAGTGGTTATGTCAAAATGTTGTCATCTTCAGTAAGAGAAAAGAAAGAAATATAAATTAAACAAAATGAAACAATAAATGTAATAGTTTAATCATCACAATATTTGTACATATATGTATAATATGAAAGTCGATATGTAACAGCCATTATGATATTGAAAATATAATTATTTTATATACAGGTTATTAATAGTCTTGTGCCTGTTAAAGTAACTTGACAAAATGTAACATTATATTGAGTTTATTACAATATGATATTTTATTAAATTTAAAAGTGGGATTAGGATGGAATGTTTAGCAATAAATATACTCTTTATAATGTTATATAAGTTAGGCCTATTCTATACAAGGGGTCGCCAACCCCATGCTCGCATGTGACCACCAAGCGATGCATACTGAGAGTGAGTTACCTTTGATAATAAGAAATAAACAAAAATGGATCGACACATTTTCCAAACATGTCAAGAATTGAAAAAAAAAAACTGTTACCTTCGAGAGCAAATTATAATGATGGACACACATAAAAGTTGGGTGATATATTCAGTCAAAGAGTCGCACAATTTAGTGAAATTGAGCCAATTGTATATTTTTTGAAAATCCATTTAATATCATGGATATCAGTATCATTGCCAAATATATTACTTATATTTATGAAACGAATGTTGATGAATTTGAATTGAAGATTTCATAACTACAGAATAACTTATCCCTCAAGGCTTGCTATACAAACAAACATTTCTGGAAACTAGTGGCTCAAACAAAATTTCTTTTGAGGATTATCTTTACGGTGAAGATTAAATCATATTTTGGATCATCTTATCTGTAAAATCAGCCTTCTTCATAGTGAAAATTGTGAAAACAATATATAGATCTCGCCTTTTGGAATCTAATATAAGGGTCTGTTTAATAACTGCATTATAAAATAATGATCCAGACTTTAAAATGATAATCAAGGAATGCATTTCCAACCTTACATTAAAAATCACATATTAACATACTTTTTTCTGAATGTTTCAATAAATAATATCTTCTTTGTTAAATAGTGTAACTTATTGTATTGCCAAAATAAATACACGCAAAAAAGCTCAGAAATTCATATGCGCCTCTGGTAACATAAAGGTTGATGATCACTGCTTTACATCAAGGTGGGTTTACTATTGATTGTTCTGGAATAATTACCCTAGTATTTGGTTTAAATATTTCAAACATTATTTGACTGGATATCAAATAGAGAAAATATGACAATAAATTATAATGTGGCTACACTATGATGGTTACTAAGAGTATCAATGCAAAAGAATTAGAGCTGAATAAAATCGGAGTTTGTGAAAATAATACAAGCAATAAGACTGGCAAACCCAATGGGATTCAAAGGAACCACCCACGCAATAAGACTGGCAAACCCAATGGGATTCAAAGGAACCACCCACCCATAGATTAAATAATAATACTGTGTTTACATTTTGTCAATGTTGCAAACCTACCGTTGTAACAAGATTACACTAATGTACAGTGGTCATGGGCACAGACTTATAAGAGCAAAAGCACTTTTGCTCCTCTAAAATACAACCTCTCTTAATTAGTAATAAAAGCAAAAGAAGCATATGTGAACTGTCAAGAGAAAGATGACAAACATGGGTGTGCCTCACAAATATATATTTTTTTAAACACACACTTATGTGATGGAGAAATACAAATTGTTTTTTGTTGCCAAACACAAAGATTAATGTACAAATAAATATTATAAACACACATAATATTCCCAGTTAAAGAGAATGTAAAAAACAGGCTGAGATTTGAACATCATAAACATAAACTACCCCAATTATTCATCCATCCCATTGTACTTGGAATAGAAGAACAATGAATCTGGGTCAAATGTTAAGACTATTTATTTAAATGTGTAAGAATATACTGTATATTTTTTAAAAGAAGCAGTTTACATTCAGTACATTACAAGGTATATTTAATATTTTTAACTAGATTTAACCATTAATATATATATAATTAACTTAAGTTACAGTACTAAACATCATTTCTGTAAAATAACAAACAGATCACAATTTGATATAGTGGTGTACTCATCAAAGGTCAAGAACTTTAGACTGTTTTTCAATTTTAACTGTTCCCCTAAGCTGCTCCCAAATTATCGTTATGTTATCTCTGAAATGCTCCAGTCCTCCTTTCTTTCTTTGCATAAGAGGGGAAAATCGATAAATATATGATAAATAAAGTGGGAAACCATCTACATATTTAATTCATAGTTTTGAGTGAGTTTGTCATACATACAATAATATTAGTAACACCA
The DNA here is from genome assembly GCA_901482245.1 of Timema douglasi. NCBI lineage: Eukaryota > Metazoa > Arthropoda > Insecta > Phasmatodea > Timematidae > Timema > Timema douglasi. Next base: position 7,081 of record CABEEJ010004254.1, read on the forward strand.
CTTTTTGTGGTATAGCAATATTTTCAATTATACTTGCTATTCAAATCAATTTTAACATTAGTAATACCAAGCTATGATTGTGCAGATGAGTTTCATTTTCACATTTAATTTAAAACTGATATTAAAAAAATTGTATGGTGCTATGGACAGAATTTCTTGCTCCTTTACCTAAAAATGAATAAACTTATTTAAAACGCTTAAGATTGTATGTGAAATGAAATAATATACATTTTTGTAGAAATATAATGGATAAAAGAGCATAAATGGAATAATATACACTGTTACAGAAGTATATCGAGAAAAGAGCAACTCAGTTCACCTAAGAGTATACCAATCAATGCTCCATTTCCCACACCTCCATTTAAAAACATTTAAATTAATTTTGTTTAGTAGTCTTACAACTTTGCAATGGTAAGTTATTTTGTATCTTTGAGTTGCGAGGATATGATCAAAATTGTAAACTTACACTTATGCAAAGCACCCGTAAAGTAATTTTAATGGGAAAATAAGATACGCCACTTTGTTTGCAAAGCTAAACCATGCCTAAATATGAATTTAAAAAAAATCAAAAGTGTTAAGAGCCAATTTCAAGAAAATCAATTTTCTCTATTTACATTCTTAAGTAAACTAGACCTTCCCTTAATTTTTAGGTTAGATACCTAATTCCAAAAACTCTTCTGGGGAAGCCTTATGAACACCCTAGATACAAAGTCCGATCATTAAAATGGTTTCAGCTCCATGTCGAGATACATAAATACAAATGGGACAGACAAGATCCTGAAAACTAGACATTCATCATTGGTGTTTATAAAGTGATGTGAAATGTATCAACCCAGTCTTTGATATTACCAAGATAGAATATATCCTTAGCAAACTAGAATTTTAGAATTTTCTTTAAACTATGCAGTTTTGTTTTATTCTTATAATATTTTACTTTAGCAAAGACAATTCCTCATACTTTATGATCATTAATTAACTATATAATGAGATATCAAAAATAGAATGTTGGTGCTAAAACAGGCTTTTGACAGAGCTTTGATAATGTGTGTACACAAACCATAAGTAACACTTCTGTTTAGTTGTCCTTGCTGTGAGGTTATATTTTCAAACTGAGCAAAAAATTGTTTTACTAATCTGATCGATTTGGCTACATTTAGGTGAAGTGATTTATATCCCAAAGATAACTTAAATGTGACTTGTACTGGTTGTCACATGGTCTCTGCCATAAACTGGATAGCCGGTGAAAGGAAGGTTGAGGTTCAAATTGTAGCCAGATTTACTGGAGGTGGGTTGCCAATTCCCTTTTCACGCCAATGTAGGTGCACTTCCTCTGACTAATTTCATTACTACCACATGGATTAAACCATATAATAGTGCTTGTGTTGAAACAAATTTGATTAAAAGAGCTAAAATGTGATACAGGATTAATACAATGTAAATCCCTAACCCCATGTAATATAACTATTTTCTCTCCATTAAAGTATACATTGTGTCATCTACTACAGAGATTCTTAAAGTGGTGCGAAGTTCATATGGGGAGTCTGTGACATACTTTTTTTTTTAGATCTTATAAAATTTTATATAATATGGTAAATCACTGCCTTACCATATAAAAACCTGAGGAGAAAGTGAGACCAAAAAGTGGGGGTGCTGACTACGTGTGCCCACAACTTAGAGAGGATCATTTGGGCATCCACTTATGTTTTAGTATACCTGCACCAGCTAAACCCCCTCAGCCTCATTATTTTCTAGGTCGAACAGTAACTGTACAACGTTAAGTTTAAGATCTAATGGTAGTAAGGATGGGCGATTATAATCGATTAATCGATAATCAAATCAAATTATCAGCTTAAAATGATATCTGGTCACCTTAGGCATTACCCATTCTAATGAGCTAGATCTCCTGGGTTCAATTTCAGGAGTGGATAAATATGTATTACATAATTATTGGTATTATTAAAAGTATTAAAGCAGTTTTCCTCTCCATGATGTTGAATTGGCGGATTCATAACTGGGTGTTGTGTTTGCAGTTTGTTCTATAGTAAAGTTAGTTTGTAAGTCATGTGCTGATACACCCACACCAATGGTCCAAGGGTATTTATTAGGAGTAAAGTCCACAATATACTATATTGGCAGTACTTGGAGGTCAAGGTTCGAATTTATATCTTGTGTAATGAAGAGGGCTTTCCCATCCTTTCTTCACGCTAATGCACCTGCATTTATTTCCAAACTACACTTTCCATAGTAAGTATCTCTTAAATTATACAAAACTAAAAGTTATGATGATTTAATAAGTTGTTTCAGAAAATGCAAGTTAAACGCATAAAACAAAAGCATTGAAACAATACTTGTTAATGTTGACTAGTCTCAGAGTAAAGTTTAGAGTAAGACAGAGACAAGGCCTCTTTCATAGAGTGTTTTGCTGACAGCACTGAAAGTAGACCTATAGAATAATCCGCCGCTAAGCCCCTCCCCCTAATATTACAATCCACATAGTAAGTAAATAATGGTGAGGGCATTCCTCTTTCTTTTGAGTTATTGAAAATGTTGCCAAATAAAATTCTTTAAAAACTAAATGTTTTAATTTATGGCATAGCACTATAACTCGATTTAATAAACCCAGAAGTCTTTTAGTTGAATTCTATTTTAATAAAACAAATGGTTTTCAAGCTATAAGAAAATGTGTATATTTTTTATGAAGAACTTTGAAATCAAAAATTAATTGCTATGCTCTTTGGTAGACAGAGATGTTCCTCCCTTCTCATTGTTTTTGTATTAGTAAAAAGACCGGAAAGTCTGTGCAGTGCACCGTACCATTTTTTTCAAATGCATTAAATTAATAATCAATTAGTTTGCTAATCGAGTATTATTCTACCAATGCAATGATCATTTGATTCATAGTTTTTAAGATAAATCGGTTAGGAATAATCAATTATTAAATACTAATCGCCCATCCCTATATGGTAGCTCAATGGTTTGAATCTGGTTCTGTGGTGAAACAAAAGCCTAATGACGATGAGGCTAAACTGGGTAGCTAAACATCGGAATGCACCACTACTACGCCTTGTGGCCCATTTGTGAAACATAAAATACACAGGTATTGTGACACATAAAATATGGCTTCGCATATGTAAGGGCTGAAGATGATCAGAAGCCTCAGTGTGCTCTGTGTTACAAGGTGCTCTCTACCGAAAGTATTAAACTAGTTAAGCTATAAAGACATCTTGAAAAGAGAAAAAAAAAGTGCAGGTTAAGTGGGTGAATCCACAGATTAGAAAAAAATGTAAAGCAAAGAGATGAGGTCTAAGGAAAATGTTATTAAAAAAGAATAACAGCTAAAAGCAGAAACAAAAAGGCTATTTGGTGTTTTATCAAGTTTCATTACTAATCCCTAAATCTGGTAAGCCCCATAAAATAGCGAAAGAACTAATACTACCAATATTTTATGAATAATGCACTTACCGTGACTATTTTGGTTTTGGCGCCTCTTTTTTTTTTCATACATTATGGTTTTTCTGCTGAAAGGGAGAGTCCAGTTTCTTAATTGTGGCGTACTTGTTTGTAGGTTTTAAAATCAACACTTGTTCAATAGGTTCCAATGGGCACAAATAGGATATAGGATAATGGGAGCAATGGCAGATATCCTGGGAGAAAACCGCATGCCGGTAGAGAAGAAAAGTTCCACTTCTTCGAAAACAGCTAATTTGAAATTTTGTCCCTTGACATCATGTAAAGTAGAACTTGGCTTTTAAATTATAAAAAAATATTCTATCTGAAAACATAACCCATTTGACTATTAAAAATCTATAAAAGTATTTATTGATTAACAGCATATGACCAGCTTCAGTGGTCAAATGGGTTAAAGTGTCAGGCTCACAGTAGATTGGACTGCCAATGAAGGGAGATCAAGATTTGAATCTCGGTCCAATGTACTTAGAGTATTTTTTACTAAATGTATTTTCACTTTCCCTTAACACAAGTGCATTACACTTCCTCTAAACTTTATCTTCCTAACCTTTAACATATTAGCACAATTAGTACAACATATGCATTTAACCTGAACAATTAGTGAAATGTGGTGCTATAAAAACCAGCATTGTCAATTGGCTATAGGTAATAAAATAGTAGTTAGTAAGATCAATTTTACATTACCTGTTGTGTGCTATTTTCCCCTTAAGTGCCTATTTCAGTGCCTAAGCCCCATATTTTTAATGGCTATTTCAAACATTTTTGGTGCCTAAGAATCGGCTCCCTAGCCGGGCCTTCTATTTTAAAGCAGCAGGTCTTGGCATGGGCAACAATGTGGGTTTTCCAAAACAGGGTGGATTGGAGTCCCATCTAGTGGGGGTGTGGTATCACCCCCTCCTCAAGAAATTTAAGGAACTTAACCTTGTGGTAGGGAATTTTAGAGCACCTGAACAAAATTATGAGTTAATTATATGAGTTTCAAAAGACAATTTTTGCAAAAAAATAAAAAAATCTGAAAATTAATTAAAAAATAAAATTTAGTTGTAGCTGAACTTATTGCAAATAAACATTATGTTTTTCACAAGTCTATTGAACAGAATAAAATGAAAAAGCTGTTGAATAGGAAATTGGAGGAAATCTACATTTTATCATTTTTATCTCTGTTGAGTCAGATATTGATGTTTCAAAGTTGTTAGTTGCAAATTGCAGCCACATCACAAATACACTTTTAATTTTTTCATAAAAATTAACAAAAATGAAAGTAAATATTGAAGAGTGATAAGGGGGCTCGAGCCCCTCCTTATCCTCTATTTATGGTTGCCCATGCATCTTGGGGTTCATAAGCTGGGAGGTAGAAGCACCCGAGAGAATAATGACTTGAAACACTATATTGTTGGAAAATAAACAAATGTTGATTTTAAAGTTAATAGCTTAATCCATATGATTACGAGTATGTGAAGCAGGTCTAGTACGAATACACCATTGATTGGTAAACATATAAATAATCCCCAAGGCTCCTAAAAACACAGAATGGATCCATACAAACAGTCAAACAGCTGTAACAAAACTATAAAATTGATAAAGAATAACTAGAAAATCTATAATTAAAACATACCCTCCTGTTAAATAGAAATTGAACCAAGATTTGAGTTGGACAAACAAATCACAAAACATGAAACATATACTCCATTCACGGTAGAAATTACTCTCTGAAAGGTCTTTTTTCCTAGCAATATCCTACTATATGATAGATTTCTGGTAGGGAAAAAGGCCTTGCAGAAAACCATTCCTACAGTGAACAAACTTTACCAATATATACTAGAACAAATTACATTGAAAGCAATACACCACATATACAAAGAAGAATGAATACATAATATATTCTGACGGCTCTCTTTTGCCAAATATAGTTAACGTATTAATGCTTGGGCAGGAGTGTCAAGTAAATTGTTCTCCTAAAATATTCCCATTGGATCAAACTAAACTCATTTTGACAATTCTTTTTTAACAAAACTTTTCTACCATGTAACATTCTTTGAACAATGTTCCTAAGAGTAGACAAATATTTGACATCCGCCAGGCCATAAAACAACTCTCAAGGCCTGATTAAGACCATACAATGCCAGTGGATTCCACCCCACTGCGGGATTCAGGGTAGCAAGAAACCAGACAGACATCCCAGCAAAAATAAGGCACAACAATTCCACAGACTAACCCCACTGCTAAATTGATTATTAAGAAAGCCATATTTAAAAAAATGTAAATGGCAATACAAATAAAAATGGAGCATTATCATTAACAAGATATTCATCCCAGAAAGTCCAGGATATGTTGTAGCTCTTTACCAGCTATGTACAAGCCATAATTGTTTGGCATCATACCTCAACAAACTTAAACTATCTACATCTGGTAGGTGTGTACTTGGTAAACTCTACAATCGATATAGATCATCTAGTCCCACTGTAGCGATCCAACAACTAAGCTCAGTCGGTAGCGTGTTTGTCTACTGAGCTAAGAGTTCCGGGTTCTATTATCGGCATGTCAAAAAAAAATTATAATTAGTGAAATGTGGGTTCACAGTGATAAATTAACAGCCAGGGACTGGATGTTGTGTCTGTTCTAGATTTAAGTTAGTTTATAAGGCATATGAAGCTAAGGCAGTCCTAGCAAGTAGTAGTATAATATATATGGCTTGAATAAAAAAACTGATCCAGACCATAGGCTGGAAATAGTACTGGATGTAGAGTCCTTTGTAGTGCTCTAAAGGGCAATTATTGAAACCTCCAGTATTGGGATGTAAATAGGCAAATTAAAGAACTCCAGTAAGCTGATCATTAGCAACCAAACAACATTTTAATTTTAAAATATTAGCACCATGTCTTACTAAGCTTTCAAAAATCATCTACCTGGTATTTTTGTATTTTGAGTAGCATTAGAGCTAAGGGCCATTTTTAGCATATCAAAAACTTAGAAATAATGACATTCGCTCTTGATGTAAAACATTATGTAACACTGATTGAAGAGGTTAAACGTTCCAGCTAAATTTTTAGGTTATGGGGGGAAAGGTGATAGGAAAAAAGTGTCACGTGGTTTATGGATGAACCCTTGTGCTCAGCGGAGATTCTTCTAAAACTGTAATTGCTCCTAAATATATGCATACATTTTTCAATGAGAGGTGAGTGTTCGTTCTCTATTAAAGAAATTGTGTATTGATAACACATACATGTCAAAATATATTACATAATGAATCTTAAACTGTAATTTGTAAAACATCAAAATGTTTATCTTACTTAGCACAACAGTTAACACCCTGTGCCCTAACAACATGTTATACCCATGATAGTAGCCAAATGCCAATGAGCTATACAATATGTAGAAAATGTTGCTTGTTTTAATGTTAAATCAGATCTAGTTGAACATGTCTTGTCTAAATGGTAGCACCAATCAGATGCTAGATGTGCTTGGTGACCTTATACCCATTTAACTTGGATTGCAAGGTTTTCTCTGTGATGAATAGAGGATTTCAAAAGTGACCACAAAATCTAGGAATTAAAATTCCCTCATCCAAATAGCCTTGACTTAACCCATATTGATATTATTAATAGGTTTACATATAAATTAAAGTATCCCATTTGTTATAAATAATTGTTTCTGATATGCAGTCGGAAAAAAAATAATATACATAGGACTTTGATGAAAACTATGTTCCATACAACTGAAATTTCTTTTTCGCAGACAGCCAAATATACCATTTTGCCTTATTAATTACAATATTCCCTTAAATTTTCCTGATTTTCTTGGCAATTTTAAATTCCATGACTTTTATAGGTTTTTCCCAAATGTGGGCTCTTTGTTCAATACCCATGCAACAGCTGTTTGAACAGACCGGTCTATAATGGCGTCAGAAAAGGGAATGTTTTAAATGAAAATAAAATAAACTATTTTTGCAAAAGTGTAAATTAAAGTGATTTTTGTCGTGAGGAAAATTAATGATGCTGACAAAATTTTCAATACATGTGGTGCTACCATTTCAAATACTCATGTACATTGTAAAAATGAGGAAATTGCTGGGAATGGTTTAGTGAAAAGAAGGTTCAATTGTTTCTATGTACTGACATTTTAATCATTTCTGTAATATCCTTAGTCTGGATTAAAACCCTACTGCTTGTAAAAACAAAAACTCTGAAGTAACACTACATATTGTAGAAAGACTTTGAACTTTTAAATATGAATGCCAGGGCATACACAGTAGCAAGTAAATTAGAATGAAAAGAGGTTAACACTAGAACTAACAGCCAATGTTAGTAAAATACAAACAATTCATACTGGTAAATACACTTGAATAAAATTTAACACACATATTATATGTAGTAAAATGTAATAGCATGCATGCTGAACAAATAAACATGATTTCATGAATGTAAAAAATATACTTTTAAAAAGGTTGACAAATATAAATAATACAACTTAATATATTTTAAAATAGTATTATATAATGCTATCAATACTAAAAATCAAAAAAAGGTCAATGTAATACAATATAAACAACAGGTTTATATAAAGAGACTAGCAAAAATTGTACTTGAGAAATAAAATTAATCATTTTTGGAATATTCTATGACTACAATTTAATGTGTTTTTTTTAAAATCAATTATTCACATTAAATATTTATGAATAAAATTATTAATCTGTATGCATTCACATAAATAAATAACAAAGATAATATTGTATCAAATAACAATATTCAGTTTATCTTGATTTTAACAAATTTTATGGGGAGCAACAATTTTGTATGAAAAATATATAGCTTTGCAAAATGTTGACTAATAAGAGAAAGATTGTTTCAAAAATAACATAGAGACCAAATTTTTCTCATATAATCATTCATTATGAGCACACAAAAAAAGCATTAGTGTAAAATATATGGCCTTCAAATAAATTTCTGATTTAGGCTTAAGTCCAAACTTTTTATATAAAAAAGTTCCCAAATGTATATATCTTAATATCTAAAGCAAAACATTTTCACAGGAATTAAAATCATCACTGAATGGTGTTATAGCTCCTTAAATAAAATAAAATTTAAAATGCTAAGGGAACTGAAAACTTGTTTAGGTTAGGAACCAAATTTAAGGCTAGCCCCCACTATTTTTAATAGCGACTACATTATTAAGAATAACTCTACTGGGGTGCTAAATGAATCCAGATATCCTTGAGAATTTTGAAAACAATATAAATTCAAATTTTGGATTGGAATGATTTCCTTAATAGTTGTTACAAAACTACGAGTCTTTAGTTGTGTCAAAAAGAAATAACAAATGATACACATATTAGCCCAGATTTTTAGATAATGCCTATTTAATACTTGACTGAACTTATATTTTGTAAATAGCAAATAGCAAATTTTGAAAACATTAATAAAGTAACTTCTATTATTACACTTTGTTTACACATCCTAAAAATTGATTCACTATGCAAACATTAGGTTGTGCTTAGACTTTAAGGTGGGGATGTAGAGAAGGCAAGAAAAGGTCAGTGTTTATGCAGTATTTTATATCAAAACATGTTTTGGTCAAAATAAATAAAATATGGCTCCAGTAAAAACAAAGAGTTTAATTTTCTTCACATTGCAACCTCAACACTGTTGTTAAATATTTGTCGCTATCCTGGAATCTGATGAAAACTTTTTATCTTAATTTAAAAAAATATCATCCAACGCTGTTATGCTAATGACAGATATTAAAGAACTATTGAGGTCAACATGTGAAGAAAAATAGACATGTTTGTACTGAATCCATATTTGATTTATTTTGGCCAAAACATTTTTTTGCTAAAAAACCTGCAAAAACACTGGCCTTTTCTTACATCTCCTGTAGCCTCACCTTAAAGAACTATGTATTCTAAATATGTGGTTATAAAAGCGTTTATATATAAGATAATTTTGTTGAAGGTAGGAACACATTAAATTATGTCTACGCTTTTATGAGCACAAACTTAAAATGTATTGTTACCCTCTAGGAACTTCACAACCGAACTTTAAAGAAATATTAAAAGAGGATAGAAGGGCAAGGCCTTCACACCTACCAGAAAACTGTAGGCCTCTAAGTTCACAATTTAAAACCAAACAAAACACATAATTATTAAATTTTCGCAGTACACGAGTCCCCTCCATTTTAATTGTGAATTTTAAGGCCTACAGTTTTCTGGTGAGTGTGAGAATCCCTTCTATCCTCTTTTTGATGTTTAATTTAAAATAGCCGTTTGGCATAATTTCCCATTTATTAACTTTTTAAAAAGTGAGTTAGTTTTAAGGAAGTTTAAAAATATTTTGTCAAGTGTAAAATGTGTTTGTTTCTAACTAATTTTAATTAAATCTAAAACAGGGTGTCTACTCAGTTAGAGGAACAAAAGTTCGTGACTTTTTGGTGACCTTTTTTGACCAAAAAATATCTTCGGGGGCGTATAGCCCAAACGGTCAGTAAGACATGGTGAAAAAAAAATTTCTTCAGTAAACGGTCAAAAGTTATATTGTACATCGGGCCTAGATAATATAATAAAAAACACCTTGGAGTAGGGCAGAGGCTAGTTCCAAATGCTTCTTACCTTTTCCATGAATTTTCACTCCATTCAACCCACTGTGGCTTATATCAAATTTCGATTTATAAAATGTACAATAAGCCTTATACTGGCCATCTTCAACCGCAAGCACTTTGAGTATTTATTTTCTTCAACAGTCAGCCAAAACTCTTTGAACGAACATTTACCGGACATCTTTTAACAGATTAGCCTAAACTGCACACATAACATCTTTGAATGCCCTCCCC
>CABEEJ010004254.1:17771-60702 GCA_901482245.1 Timema douglasi
GCTGCCAACGTTAATTTGAAATTATAATATACATTTTACACCGCCTTCAAATTGCAGTCGGATCACTGAAAGCGTAAAAAATTGATAATTGCCGCCAACATCTTGATCCAGATCCACAACACAGATGAACGCCCGGTTTCGGTAGAAAATGTCCTGGTATTTTCCCGTGTCATCTACAAAACCTGAATTCCAATTCTTTCACTCGAAAACCATTATTTTGTAGACACACACACGGCATAATGTACTCACACACCCCACGAGACAAGTAGCACGCCAAATTAATATTTAATACAAGATGGCGAAAGTTAACCTTGTCGTTGGAATCACAAACAAAACAATCAGGCAACTTCCTACTGGTGCATGCCATCACGTGTAGTGGATAGCGCTATCTTTGAAGCAATTGCGTTGTTACGATGAGCGAGAAATTCAAACTAAAATTATTTTCGTGACTTTATGACCTAAATATTAAAACTTCGTGACCTTTTTTTCAATTAGTGACTTTTTTGTGACTTTTGTGACCCAGTAGACACCCTGTAAAATCAATATAGTTTATAATGGTGCTATTAAATAGGAAATATGCTAGATGTAGTTTTAAAAACCAGCTCGGTGTAATATGATAATGTTATGTGATGAGACATCGTGCTTCCTTAAAGTTTGTGTGCTTAATTTAGTAGGATACAAACGAGTTTGCCTACTTTGCTATATTTTAAAACCAATTATCTTGCAGACACACAGATTTTTTTTTTTAGTTTTAATTTAACATAGTTAAACTTTTCAAATTGTGAATTATATTATACTTTCATGCGTTGTCTTAACTTTAAAGAGTAATTCTCACACAGTCCTGTTTAACATGTTATGAATCTAGATAAAACCTAAAAGTGAAATAAAATAACCAAATTTTATATATACATATCATATCAAAAATAATGTAACTTAATCAAATATCCCACCGAGTTTCAACGCTAATTTAATATTTCACTTTTTTAGTAAATTTATTATAATTCTGTATAAATGTAGTCAAGATACTTTTTTGGTATTTTTACAAATCTTGAATATATTAGGATTCAATGGATTTGAGCATCTCATCTCTAGTCTATACTATTTATATGAAATACACATAATGTAAGACAATAGGGGTCTGCGAGCACCAGTTTTTTCATTCAAGTCAATCTAGAGTGAGTTTTTAATAAAGCTCTCAAGTGTCAAGTTTAGCTTGGATTTAGTAAATTCATTTTAAAATGTAATAGTAAGCAAATAAAAAAACATATGTATTAAATTTATTAAAAAGATTGTTTTTAAATCATTAAATAATCATGCCATAATAATTGATAAACTTTTAAGTTTTAAACTTACCGTTATAGGAACTGAAAAATGAATTATGATTAATTTTAATCATATATAAAAGTTTTACAAACATTCATGAATATAGGATTGGGTGTGCAGATTTAACCAATTTTTATATATAGGCCTACACAAAGCCCCATCTCAAGTGTATCTACTCACTTGGTTTAAACTGCCTACCAGAGAGAGAAGTTAAACATTAATTATTTTTTAGGATGTTCATACATAGTAAAAATATGCTTTAAGCTTGTTTTTGATACAGTCTTGAACTAGGTTTTTTCTAAGAGCCATAAAGAAATGCCTCTCGGTATCTTTTGAAGCCCGAAATATGAGTACTCGCAGAGGTTTTTTTTAGCTAAGATTGCATTGGATCAAATATTTTAGGACAATTTCACTAATTTGTTCAATAAACATTTAAATTAACAAATTAAGGCTATATTGACAATGTCAACATAACTTAACCCTTTAAACAATTTTTTTAATATTTCTGAAATAAAACAAAATATTGATTTATATTAAACATCTGCAAACATTTTCCAGATCTTCTATAAATTTAACTTGGTACTATCAGTCTTTTTGTATATTATATTTAACATAAACAAACAAAAGGTATGGGCTTTTCTTTTACATTTAGTGCTTTCAATTTTTTTTAAAGGCAAGTTTTTTTATGTACCCCATTTAAACGCAAAAATTACTCAATACATTTAGACTACTTTCCAACCTGTACCTACTACTAATATGGTATCATAGTGTAATTTTGTATAAAACCAACCAGTTATTAATAAAAAATATAACTTTTTGAGAAAAACAAATACAAAAATTATAATTCCCTATTTTCATATTCACCCAACTATATTGCTTTTACTTTTGACATTTTAAATAATATCACAAGTGTTGTTACTAGGAAACAAAATCATATGCTTGCATTAGAATTTTTGGAAGCAAGAAAAATTTTTAGGGGCCTATAATGTGCCGTGTTTAAAATTAAATATAGTTTTGTTGGTTTTCTTCCTAATTCAAGGGTGATTAATGACTTAATATATAAAAGTAAGGATTTTTTTACATCCATTACTGTTTCCAGCCTGTGGCAATTTTTTATTCAAGTCATATATTTTCCATGACCCGCTTGCTAGGCCAGTCATAGAAAGATTAGGATGAAGATAACTAAAAACAATTTCATCAGCAATTATCTGGAGATAAAATGAAAATATCTGATTGAAATCTCAATGTGGTAGTTATTATTATTTGTATAAAATTTTGCATTTTACTAAAATGAACTGGCCACAGACTGGATACAGTTGTTGATAATGATGGTGATGATGATCAAACAAATCATAATAGAATTGTAATAACATTGTAAACAATTTGGGTAAAGCCTTGTCTATGAAAGAATGTTTTATGAGAAACCAATAGTGTACTAGCTAAACTAAAATATTCGATAAAAAAACTCTTATCAAAAATATCTAAACTTTCTTTGTTTAGCTTTGCTATTGAAGCTAGGACTACACTTTTTAATCATAAACTAACGCTAGATCCAACAAATTCTGACAAATTTCTTACTTAATGTTTTCAACTATGCATCTAATTTAAAAATATCTTGAATCTGAAATCTATCTAGGCACCATGTAAGACGAAGAAGAATGTATAAAGTTCTGTTTTGTGATATTTTGTAGATTTGATTTTTATGTTTTGCATATAGCTTAAGTTTCTGGTGAATAAATTTTTTGATTTGTATCAAATATTAAACAGAGTAAAATAATATTAAAACAGTGCTATACAGCCCGATTTCGGTGGGAAGAACAGTAGAAAATATACTAAATTACTAGAATGTATCCCTAAGCTAAAACATATCATTTCAAAGACCATAGGTTAAGCAACTGTCAATTTTGACAGTGAAAGTTTTGAAACCAAGAAGAATTATAATAATAAAAAAATAAAAATTAATTACAATTTTAAGTTCTTTAAATTTAAAAATATATTGTTTTAAATAAAGCTAAAAAATCTTGGGTTAAAAAATTTATATTGTTTTAGTGTTTTTAATATGTATATTATTAGTAAAAACATGTTAGCAACTATAGTAGTTATCCTTTTTATTATTATTTAAACTATTTAAACCTTTTAGCACTCTTGACACCATGCCCGTCAAATTTACGGGGTCTTGAATTTAAATCAGCATAAAATCTTTGCCCATGTTTTCTACATGTTTGGTTAATGCTATGCATTCCTTGGACTGTTAGTTTCAAATTGTGGTCATAGATGGAATTTAACTTCACATCTGAGTGGAGTTTTTATAACAAGAACAACCCTGAATTTCACCCTTCAAGTAGCTCAAGTTCAGTGATTCTTAGCGCAAATAATAGCATGCACTTCTGTTTCTTGTGTTCTTGCTGCATAAACAATGGCAAGGAGAAAAGGTTTATTTGTTAATGAAATTGCAAAAATAGTTATTTTACTTGATGATATAAATGACAATGAAGATAAAATATAAGAATTGGGGGAATTTGTTATAGCATAAAAAATCCAATATTGTTTACAAAAGTGAACACTATGTTATAGTAGACCTAAATTACAAACGTCGACATGAAATATAATTTTATAGTAAATTTATTTACAAATAGCATTTAGAATTTGGATTATTCATCATGAATCTATTCATTATGAGCTTATATGCACATTTTATTGTACACAATGACACCTATGACCTAAATCTACATAACCAGCTAATTGTGTGAGTTATTGTTTATAGCTTGTATGGCTTTTTGTTTTTGCCTTTTACTCAGAACCCTAATAAACACACTTTAAAAGATTTCACACTAGATTAATTATTCAAATTATTCAGAATAAAGAAGAATGTAGATCCAAACTAGTCTTCAAATTTTTAAAATTTCATGTGGGGCTGTGGAGGGATTTTTTTTTTTTTTAATCCCTAAAGTTAGCCAGTTTCTGCAGTTAAGTACATAATCTTGGCCCGGTACTGAGCCTGTTAAGCATTAACAACACAATACCTATTTAAGTTTTGATAAAAATTTAGCTATAAATTATCTTCAATCATTAAGATTTTAGTATCATTAGGTTCCCCGTGTTCTTGTAATCGGTATGACTGTGTTAAATAATTTATTATTTTCTATTTTATGTAAAAAAAAAAGTGATTTTTGTGCACCAACCCTCGTTAACATCTATTTTGAAGGCTCGAGTTTAGTATGGAAACAGATGCTGTTGGAAAATTGTCTTATTACAACAAACACACTATTGAACAGTATAGTGTGATTCATAGTGCTATTTGGTAGTGTTTGAGTTGTAATCAGTTTTTCTGCATTATGTATTATGTACTAGACACATAGCCTTTATATAATTTATGTAACTACTTGACAAACTATGATAATAAAATGAATTAGTGCCTTAAGCTATGTAAATAGAAAGAAAACCATGCTATGTTTAAACACATTTCCCCCTGTTCTGAACTAGAAATGATGGGGACTACGAGTCTACAGAATGTCTTAACTAAAACTGTTATCTTTAAAATGTTTTAATATAAAGCTAAACAACTAAAATAAGTTATGTTAATTTCAAAATATCTAAAGTAATAAACTTATCATATTAAAAACAAATTTATCTTGTTATGTTTTGTATCAATACTATATCAATTTTCAAGAATTAGGCCTAGCCAATTAGTTAACCCAACAATCTTGATGTTCAAATAGGTTACTTCTTTCATTGATCAAACACAACATTAAATTTATAAAATATATTAACATAAATATTCTTTGGATAAAAGAAAAACAAGGCTATAGGAATGAAATTTTTGAGGAGCATGCTAGCTCCCCCAGAAGAAATATATTAGGAATGAAAATGTAAGGTCTAGAGTTGGGGTACGGGGGCTACACAAGATAATAGAGGAAGCGATTATGAAATGGTATGGATAAGTAGAGGATTCCAAAAAGATTAATGAATGGATATGAAGTATGCTGGGAAGAAACCGCAAGAAAGACCAAGGAAGAAATGGGAGGACCAGATAGCAACAAGTGTACAAGTGGGAGGAGGAGAGTGGAAGAGTGTGCAGAAGGAATAATGGTGGAAGGAGAGAGGGAGATGGAGGCATTTTACTAAAGGGACCCAGCCACAGGCTGGAAACAGTTCATGATGATTATGATTAAAATAAAATTGAAAATCAAATATACTATATATCATTCCAATACCAAATGCACTTTGCAATTACCTATTTCACAGATCACATGTTTTAAAGTAGACTAATGGTACCAAAAAAGAATCACTTTATATTATGTAGAAATACTTAACTTTGGTCTTAACTATAAACACAACACAAATTAAACAAACACAAAAACAAACAAGCTTTTAGTCTCATTGGCTAATACGTGGTATATTTTATTCTTGCAACTTATTTAAAATAAAGCTAGTATTTTAGAATAATTTTTAAATTAATTTTTTGTTAGGAAAATAGCCGTTAGAGAACTTTATTGATAATTTAAATATCTCTTCTTTGTTTAAATTAAAGAAACAAAGTGGAGCATTATTATGGGTGGCCTTTATTAAGAATTTAAAATGGTGACCCTGCATAGAGTAACTGTTCAACTGATCACGCCAATATCCAATACCAAAAGTGTTTATTTGCTGGAGTATAAAAAATAAATTTTGTTTGAAACAAATATATTGTTTAACTTTTTTTAAAGAGTTTACAAAATAATAACTTGTTTTATGGTTTATAGTGATCAGGTCTAATAAAATAAATGTGGAAATATAATATTTATTTAATTTATAACTCTTTGCACTATTGTATCTCATGTTGCCACAATGGCGTAAATGAAAATATTTCAATTGTATTAATAATATTTAATATTTAGCACCGCGTCTTATTACCCGTTCGGGTTATACCCATTAAGTACTAATTACTCTAATGGATTATGACTTGGGAAGGTTGAATTAGAGGAAGTGAACCCACATTTACGTGGATGGAGAGTGGAAAACCATTTAAGAAACACCCCCCCCCCCAGTTCACCCGACCGAGATTCGAACCTCGATCTCCCGTCCTCAGCATCCGAGCTCAACACGACAAGCACGTTAGCCAACTACGCCACCGAGGCGTGTTTTAATTGTATTACATTATGAGTCCATTTAAATATTAATTATGTAAGGACAAATTATTAAATAATCTATAAGGAAGTGCTATAAGAAGTTTTTTTATAATATTGTAGATAAAATATATATAATAAATAGATAAAATAAAACATATTTATTTAATATCAAATTTTAGTAACTTCCTATCAATGTTGGTGAATTCTACTGTTCTTCCTATAAAGATCAGATTTTAGCTTTCTTTTTGATTATAAATATCCAAGGAATTTTGCTCCTTTTTAATATATATATTTCTTACATCATTTGTTAGTTTTTTTCCTATTGCTAATATTGTTTGTGTGTTTAATAAAACATTTCTTGGCAATATTAGGTTCATGTAAGTGTGCTCGACTTCACCCAGGAAGCTGATGATTCCAAGTTGGTTGTGATGCTGGTGCTTTTCCATAAAATCCATTCTCTTTATCATGTTTCCTTATAAAGTGAGTGTTTAATAACCAAACTAATTGGAACTAAAAGTTGTTTGGTTATTTAAGCATATATAAACTGGTTTTACCATAATTTTGAGTTTATATTATACAAAAAGCAATAATTGAATCTGGTAAAAGCAAAGAACATAGATATAAATAATATTGAAGTAGGCTGAAGTAAGTTTTATTTTCTGCAAGATGGTTGACTGACGTTTCAGATAACAGACCCTCCACTATATAAGGCGCTAATAGCCACAGCAAACCTACTAAAAAAACAATGACCCTTGAGGGAAGGGGAGGACCATAAGCTCTAATTAAACATCCACCTATAAACTTTAACCAAAGTCTGAAGGAAAGGTATTTAAGTAATAATTAAATGGTTTAGATTAAGTTCACTCAAAGTGCAGTTTTATGTGCCAACTTCACCAATTGAGAACAAGTACCTTATTGGCCCGAAAATAAGCCGCATTTTTTCCCAAGAAACAGCTCTCATAAAACTTCAATGCGGTCTATAATCGCACTCTTAGATAAAACACTTTCAATGTTGTACCTATAGAATATGCATGTTGTTAAATCGATATATCTCGCCACCGCTATTTAAAAATAAATGAACCTTGATAGTTGGCAAAATTATTTAAAAATAGATGAACCATGACAGTTGCCAAAGTTATTTAAAAATATATGAAGAATTACTATCTTATTTGTGAGTACAATATTTGATCCATAGTGGCTGCAAAATAAAATTACTTTTTCAGAGCATTCTATCGGCAATATACACTTTTGGTAAAGTAAGCTTAAATATTTAGAGTGAGATTTTGTTTCAGTATGTTGGTCACATTTATTTTAATGTGAGAACAATAACTTAGTATGCGTATTAAATGGTCAACATTTATTCTATTGTGAGAACAATAATTTAGTGTGTGTATTAAATTCGGAACATTTATTCTATTGTGAAAACAATAATTTAGTGCGTGTATTAAATTCGGAATTGCAACATGACGAATAATGTTGAGAAAATTATTATTATTATTAGCACCGGGTGTTACTACCCGTTCAGGTTATACACACTTACGCTAATGTGTAATGGTAGGGTGATTGTGATATGAAATGGAGGACCTACAGTTTAACATGGAATCCGAACCACGATGGAGGCCTGGCAATCCCCACATTCACAAGATGTCTTGTCAGAGGTGAAGGAAGGGTTTGGTAATCAGATAAATCTGTGTCGGGACCGAGGATTGAACCCCAGCCGCCAGCACAGAAGTCTGACACCTTACCCCTAGACCGCCAGGTCACCAAAATTGAGAAAAGAGCAGGTTTTAGTTTAACCAGGGAATAAAGTGTGAACAACTTACCTTTTTTTTCTAAGCGATTTAATTTTGATTATGAATAATTTACTTTTATATTTCCAAGTGACATCATTTTAAGTGTAAATATTGTGAGTTTTTTTCTATGAAAGTGATTTTATTTAAGTAACCTAATTTTAAGTGTAAGCACCTACCATTAAACAATTTCTATTTTCAAATGATTTAATACACTGATCATATTTAAGTGGGAATATTGTTTTATCTCTAAAAGTTGTCAAAAATTTAGGGTGCGGCCTATTTTCGGGCCAATACAGTAAACTGAAATATTATGTGCAGTGTGAAGCAATAATTTGAGCCAAGTAATACAATAAATAATTTTAGATAAAGATTTGTGATTGCGACAAAAACAAAACCGTGCAAACATTGATACTTTTCAAGTTGATAAAGGAGTTGTCTTACATTTAATTGTGAGCTGCATGTTGTATGTTGGTTTTGCAAGGTAGATATACCCTAGTTAAAGTTTGCTCATTTTGTATTAAAATTTAAATATATAATAATTTGTTATATTATTTTCATTAGCATCAATTTATGTGTCCAATTTCAACATTTTTGAATCATGCAATTTTTTTTAATAAACATTAAGGTTCTGTGAGTACTCAGATTTCAAGCTTCAAGCCGAGCTAATCATTAAACAAACCTCAGGATCGATATTAAAATTTTTGTAGGCTTGCAATTTTCAAGTTTCCTATGCTTTACATACAAATCGATTTTTAAAACGCACTATTAATTTAGATGGAATTGACAGTTTCCCTTATAATCATTTGATAACTTAACAAATTGTTGAAACTAATATAAAATTTCATACTAATAACATAAGAGAGCTATAAAACTACTTTCAACTGGTAAACTAATTAAATATTTTCATCAATTTTGAGTTATCCTTGATAGAAGTTGCATTGCCATAACAAGCCAACTAAAATAAAAATTGCTAAGTAGATCATGTAATACGTGGATAATCATTATTTTTACATGGTCTCTTTCTAAAATTATAATTTTAGTTGATTAAAAATTCAACATTAAGAATACATATTGTTTTCAAACTTAAGATATTTAAAATTATGTTAACCTGTCTAAAATCAGTGTTCATCAATATTCTAAGATTTTAACTATCTTATTTTTCATTTTTAAGTACATCAACTTTTATAAGTATAAAAATTGAATTGAAATTAATTTTGTAATAAAATAATTTCTAGTGAAAGCACATATGCACAACTGTGCTTAGTGTAATGGAATCGGAACATAAAAAGGGACCATCTGCGATTATTACATTAATGAAATAATAAATATTTCAAATTTTTAATTGTTGTGATTCTTAAGTTTTCTTATAAGATAATTAAAGTTACAGGGGCTTATTTTGGGGAAATATTAGCTCATTAAAATGTCTATTATATGAACTTTTTTAGTAATTTTTGGTATAATTTTAATCTCTATAAAGACATGGGTGTTGAAACCATATCAATTATTTTTTTTAGTACCATAATGAACCAAAAAGCCTCTCCTGAATATAGGCCTCACTCTTAAATTACAATCTCTTTGAAAGAAAAAAAAAAATTCTAAAAATGAATCATTTGTCTTTCTTGATGTTCATTTACATGTTGTATTAGTTATTACTACTAATATTTTACACTCTTTGTTGTAACCTAGAAGTTTTAGTTACTTGAGAGATACTTTTTTTAAATATCATGATCTATAATGTGCTATTTATCCATCTCTTTAATATGAAAATGTATATTCTTGTTATTTATTAATACAGCAATTTCAATCTGACTTCAAAATTGTGGTAAGTATGCTACTAAAAGGCTATGCCTTTTCTTAAGCCCTAGATACAAGTGTATCCTTTTTTTTTCATTTTATTTAGGTTGTAAAATAAATTTTAAATTCATTTGTGAATTTTTATAGCAAAAAAATTAATAATTAATTAAAATATGTATCCAAGTATCCAAAGGACTGCAATAAAAAGTCTCTAAGAAATGTGTGTGTGTGTGTATATATAGTAGTAGTTAAAGCTATAGAAGGTTTGGCTTTTTAACTTTGTCAGAAATTTTGACTTGAAATTATATTTTTATTCTAAGAATCAAGGTTAATATATTTTTAAACCTTTTTGAAGCAGTAAAGAGCACCGCCATCTGTTGTGGAATTTATAAACTATTTCAATGTACATCGATGTAACCAGTCATCTAAGTTACAACATTTGTTATGTATTACCCGCCTCGGTGGCGTAGTTGGCTAATGCGCTTGTCGTGTTGAGCTCAACTGCTGAGGACGGGGAAATCGAGGTTCGAATCTCGGTCGGGTAAACTGGGGGTGGTTTTTCCTAAATGGTTTTCCACTTTCCTTCCACACAAATGCGGGTTCACTTCCTCTAATTCAACCTTCTCAATTCCTAATCTATTAGGGTAATTAGTACTTAAAGCGTATAACCCGAATGGGTAGTAAGACGCGGTGCTAAATATTATATAATATATTGTTATGTATTATTTGGGGGTGAGGCTTATAGGCTGCATTATGTTTTATTTAGAAAAAAAGTTCGGTTTATTTTAGGATCAATAAAATTTATTTTTATTTGATTGGTTTTCCTATTTCTAAATGTAATTTCTAATTAAAAAACCAATATTTCTATTTTCTAAACTTTTTTATCTAAAGTATTTATTATTTAAAAACATTAGTGTCATTTTTATTTAACAGACATGTGTTGTTTTTGTATATTTTTAAATTATCACATTTTAAAGATGTGGTATTTTCATTTTATGTTTGTAATGACCAATGTCATTTAAATATAGGCGTACTGTTTTACTTTTAAAATAAATATATATGCTTAGCATTCAAAAATTATGAATATACTCAAACTCGACTAACTCGGAACTTTTTTGAAATACTCGACTCAAATAAAAAATCTTACGCTTGCATACCCCTAATAAACACTCTATAAAGCCATAAGCAAATTCAATAGCATTAAAAACTAGGCTGCTTTTATTTCTCTTCTCTCATTTTATTGATAAATAATAGATGCTTGCAGCTATAGAACCAGAATCCAACTTACAACTCCACGTAAAACAATCATTAAATTAGTACAAAGTCATAAAATGATGTATAGTGTAACACACACAAAAATCAAGCAAAACATTACATTTTAAAAATACATAGGACATAAGATTAAAAAAAACAATTATTGAATAATTTTAAATGTTTCTAAAAAAATACACTACCTTTGTTACATATTTATTGGTGGGTGATTGAGCATCTCTAATCTACCATTTGCTGTATACCCCTATGAGGACACGGTTCATTGTCTGCGTGTTCTCCTGTACACTCAACGACGGGGGCGTGTGTAGAGTCCCACATGCCAGGCCCACACAGCTGACACAAGCCGCAGAGGGTGCAAGGGATACGAGGCTTCAGACGGAACTGATGCAACAACCCTCGTGCCTAAGTGTTAATACTTTAATCACTAACTTTATCAACACAAAAATAAAATGTACACACACTTTACTTTTATTGGTTACTATAATAAGTATTAGATGTTCAAATGAGAGTTGCAAAAATTATTTCAGTTATTAAAACTTATAGGTTGTGTTTCCCATCAACACTATATTGGAGATAATTGATATGATAAGGGATTTGATTGGCAAATTCATAATGGTGCAACTTTAAAAAACGTTGAGACAGTGGTTTGATCAACTTACACCTGATCTCTAACAACAAACGTACCGATTATTGTCTATACAACCGGGCCTACATTTAGTGTTAAATTGAACTATCCATTTTCTCAACTATATATGCAACCACCTCCTTTCATTAGCCCAGATAATCAAGCCTTTGTTGAACTAATTATAACAAATGTTACCTTGTAACAGTTTAGGCTGGTACCGCATTTCCTGGAGTACCCATTTGAAGTGAAAGTTTGTGTTCAGTTGTAGATTTGTTATTGTAGTTTCAACCATTTCTAACCAGCTGACTATCCTACTTACTTTTAATCATAAGTTATCACAGTGTTCTTTTCCAAAGTATTTTTCTTCTGCTTTTCATGTGTAATAGTTTACAGGGTCCTTAATTTACATATAAGCCACAAGCAAAGATGAATTTAAAAGTTTTTGAATAGTTACCTCTGATCTAAAATAGAACTTTAAGTCAACTAGTGGGTTTTGAGCTGAGAATATAGCCTTTAATATGCATGCAAATAATTTATTGTATATTCAAGTTATCACTTCATCTCCTATACTTGACTCACATCTGGTGAGTGGCATACTAAAAATATTTAAGAGCAACAAAGACAAAATACTCTTGCTTTATGGATCAAATAAGTGATATTGCATTGGCCCAAAAAATAAGCCGCCCCTAAATATAGACCACAACCCAAATTTTCAACCACCTTTAGAGAAAACAAAACCGTATTTACACATAAAAAATATTATCACTTTGTAATAAATCATTTGAAAAGAGAAAAGAAAAAAATATTTACACTTAAAATTAGATTACTTAAAGATATTAAATTACTTGCAGAGAAAAAAACAACACATTATTTACACTTAACATAAGATCACTTTGAAGGAAACAAAAAATAGTTACACAAAAAATTAGATCGCTTGGAGATAAAAAGGTAGGTTATTTGTATTAAAAATGATATAATTTTAAAATAAAAAGGTAAGTTATTCATACTAAAAATGAGATCCCTTGTAAATAAAAAATATAGATATACTAAGAGAGAGATGAGAGAAATAGTAGTTACAGAAGAGGAAGTAGATGAATTTCATATGCGAGACCTTGAGATAGCAGTGAGACCAAATGGAAAATCACCAGCAATAGATGAATTAATGGTGCAAACGATAAAAGCAGCAGGAGCTATGGGGTTAAAGTAGTTATACAGAGTGATGCAAGCAGTATGGAAGGAAAGAAAAATACCAGAAGATTGGTGGAAAGGGGTTATTGTGCCCATATATAAAAAAGGGAACAAGTCAAAATGTAAAAATTACAGGTTGATTACATTGCTGTGCTACTGTCCAAAAATGTGAAAAATTACTCCTACGAAAAGTTAAGCAAAGAATATAAAAAACGGCAAGGGAAGAACAGTGCAAATTCCGGCAAGGAATATCTACAGTTGATACAATCTTTGTATTGAGACAGATCATTGAAAAAAGATGAAAAATATAGTAAAGATATAAATGATAGCCGTCATTGACATAAAAAGGCTTATGACAAAGTATTAAGAGAAAGTATATGGTTGAATTTAAGAAAAAGGGGAGTTGGTGAAGAGATTATGAAACAAATAAGGAACATATATGATAAGTGTGAAAAGTGTGTAAGAATAGAAGAAAAACACACTGATTGGTTATAAATAAAAATTAATATTGTAATGGATGAAATTATAGCCAAAAAGCAGGGTCACAGAAACCCAGAGGAACTGAAGATGATGGCATAGGCAGACGATGTCATAACATGGGAAGAGTTGGAAGAAGACTTGGAGAAAGAACTAGCTAAATGGACAGGAGCGATGGAATGATATGGTTTGGACATGAATGTTAAAAAGAGAAAGATGATGAAGGTGGCGTGAAACACAAATCTAGCAAAGAAAATAAAAATCAATGGAAAGGAACTTAAAAAGGTAGAAGATTTCTGCTATATAGGAAGATTACTGCAACGGTTAAGATCCAGGAGGAAAGAGGACAAAGGATATGGAAGAGTGGACAATTCTACCATGAAGTTAAGGATATAATCTGGTGATGGAATAAAGGAAGAGAGGTCAAAACTTTGTTATATAAGTAGAGATAGGGTAAATTTGCTTTTGCGAAAAATAATAATAAAAGGGTCGAAAATAGGGTATTTATATAATTTCTTTGTGTTTCATGGCATTTGAAAGTATTTAAAGCCATTTTTATTTCGCGAATTAACGCGAAAAATGTGATTTTGAGAGTATTTTAGCTAAATTATTCTATTTAGCGAAATAGACGCGAATTCCCTGAAAATGCTGAGAATTTCTATAAAACGATGTTTTTAAGTGGAAATAAGTGATTAAAAAATCATCGAGTTTCACTCGTCTGTGTGCTTCAGCTCGGGTTTTACTTGCATCCTGTGCCTTCCACAGCCCATCCGGCTAATCACCACATTCCGTTAGTCGTTGCTTAGAACCCCCCCCCCCNTCGTTTTCAAGATGGGTCGCAGCAAGACGATTATTGTTGAACAGCGTGTGGGTCAATTTAAGGCCAACCAATTTTATATGAGTGACAGCACGATACTAATGTGTGGAATTTACAATATTAGATTAGAGTCGGATAAGAAAGACAGCCTAAATAAACACGTAGTAAGTGCAGGCCACCATTTACGGAGAAAAGAGGAGCAAAAGACTCATGGCCTCAAGAGACAGCTTTCGATTACCGAAGTTTGCAACAAGCAGAAGAAAGCCAAGACGGAAAAATTGGTCTAAATCGACGATACTGTTAAAATGTGCTTGAAGGCAAACATTCCAATCAACAATTGGACCATCCAGCGGTGCGCGAATACTTGAAAAAGTAAGTTTGTCCACAACAACTCTAATGGCAATTGAACTAGAATTGTGCGAATTCAGTCTGATATTCTGATATTTTATCCCCCTCTCCCCCAGCACCATGAATTACACATTGGAATGATCTGATTTTTGTAAATGTTATATTTTATTATTCTTGTTCATTTTTTCAGGCATATCCCTGGTTTTGGAGATCTACCTTGTGGAAGAAATTTACGACAAAACCTCGTCCAGCCTATTGGAGAAGAAATGAAGCTGGAGCTGAAAGAGAAGGTGCAGGGTGTGCCCATCGTCATCGTGGTTGACGAGACTTCTGAATCCCGTGGTCGTTGTGTGCTGGCAATTCTCTTTCGCACTGTTGCCGAGGCTGCTACGCAGGATGTATTCTTGGCCAACTGCCTGTTCCTCGACAAGGCAACCGGATCAACGGTCTGCCAGGCCATCAATGGATCCATCACTCAATACAGCATTGAGTACAATAACATTCAGGGCCTTTTTTCCGACCCGGCTCGATATATGGAAACATGCTTTGGTGCTCTGAATGTTTTGGCGGGTGACCCCATTTTCAATGCTGGGCTCATAAAATAAATCTTGCCGGAGATATTTTCATCAAAGAGTTAAAGGCACTGAACCAGTTTGTTGTGAAAGTGAAGATGGAGTTTTTAAACACCAGAAAAATGAAAAGCGTGTATGTCTGGTTTCTCCAAGAAGAACACGCAGACCTTCCAGCAATACTGTTCCCCAGTCCAGTAGTGACCAGGTGGAACAGCTGGTTCCACTCTGTGCTCTACCTGAATGATTACTCGGATGCTATCGATAGAGTTTCTGGGGCAGTATGAGAACAACAACGCAAGTGCGGAATATTTGCTGGAGCAGCAAAGGGACCTGGTCGCCTGTCAATCCGTCAAACTGCAGATGGTGTTCATTGCGGACTCATGCAAAATGTTTGTTGAGCTGATCAATAAGCTTGAAGGCTCCAAATTCCCATTTGCCCATCTGCTCTGGCACGATCTGGAAGCTCTGATGTCAGTCCTGAAGCGATTGTCCAATGGAAACTTCTCGGAAAGAACTCGATCTCTCCTGGGCAGCATCACCAGTGTAGCCAAGTGGGAGGAGTTGAAGCAGTTGTTGTGCGGGTGTGCACAGAAGAGCGCCATGTAGTTGGCCAAACACATGGCATCATGCACCACCAACAACATTTTCAAGGTAGCCAGAGAGCTATTCAACCCTGCGATTGCTGAACAATCGCTGACACTAGACGAGAAGTCGGTCAGAAAACAGTTTGAAGTGCTACCGCTATTTTCTAAGCTGACCAGCGACAAGTGTGTTGAAGGATATCTTTACCTTCGAAAGTGATGGGAACCACAGTGCGTGAAGGTAAAGTGTGTGACATCATTCATATGTTGATGGCCATGAAAGTTACCAGCTCGGCCTTTGCTGGGCCAGCCTTACAAACAATTTGGGCCCCTGTTAATATTGTTGACGCCGAACGTTTTTTCAGTCAGTATAATTTGATACTGACTGACAGGCGAACCAGAATGAAAGAGGCTGCAATAGAAACTTGCGCGATGCTTTCGCTTAATCAGTAGAGTGCCAGTTTTCATCTCTGTTAATTGTTTCTTGTATTTGTTAGTCTGCTGAAGTCCAATTATTTATTTAAAATATGACGACTGATTTTGCTTTTGGAAGCCTTGTTAACCAAACTATTTTTTGTGTATATATTAACTATTTTTGACTTTCACGTTTGTGTGAACTAATACACTTGTATTTAAAATATGCACACTTATGTCATTTTTGTTACCACACTATTTTATTTGCCAATATTTACTATCTGGGACTTGCACATTTGTTTGAACTGATTCAATGAAACCACTATTTACGATACCAGCTATTTACTAAACTATTTTATATTTCCATATTTATTATTTTTGTACTGTAGGCTACAATGATTTTTTGACGTTACACATTTGTGTAAAATAAATTATGCCAATCGAAGTCATTCAGCATTCTTCTGTTTGTGTTTGACACAATCTTCCAGTTTTCTTCCTTATTAATTAAATATTAATTATTTATAATCTCTCATATGAAAATAATTGCAAACGAAGGTTAAAATACCCTTTGTATTAGTGCATACATAAATTTTATCATAAATCTTTGTATAGGCCCTAAAAACATTGACGAAAGACATTTTTACCTATTTTGCTACAAAATGCTAAATTATGCCACAAAACGCTAAATTTCCTGTAATTAGTGCTAAAAAAAACTGAAAATTAATGCTATTTTACCCTATCTCTGTATACAAGGCATATTGACATACGGCTCTGAAACCTGGACATGGATGAAGAGAGATTTAAGTAGATTGCAGGCAGCAGAGATAAGGTTTCTAAGAGGCATTGAGAATGTAGCAAGATACAGGATAAAGAATGAAATAATTAGGGATGGTTTAGTATTTATACTATTAGAAGAGACACTGAAGAGAAAATGGTTACTGTGGTTAGGTCATGTGATGAGAATGGAGAAGGATAGAATGCCTAAGAAAGCCTTACAGAACAAAGAGAAGGGTAGAAGACCATGGACAAGATGGACGAACCAAGCTCAGAAGGACATGGAAGCTAAAGCGGACTGGAGACACGTGGCTGAGGGAGAAGTTTGGAAAGATTGACAGGAATGGAAGAGGATGTGCCAGATGACCCGCAGAGGCGGAAACGTCAAATGATGATGATGATGGTGGTGGTGATGATGATGATGACGATGATGATGAGATACACTAAAAATGTGCTGAAGAAACTAATTTTGAAGGTTTGGTAATTAGATTTGGCAACCATATTGTCTGAAATGTTGGAAACACAAATATGATAGTCAAGGTTATTCTATTTTTAAATAACTTGGCCAAGTTTAAGTGAAGGTCAGTAACTATCAGGGTTAATTTACTTTTAATTAACTTTCCCAAGTTTAAGCAGTGATTACTGATTAGTAACTATTTTGATATAACCACGTCTGTATCTTATAGGTACAACATTTTATGTGTATTATCTAAGAGTGTGATTATAGGCCGCACTAGAGTTTTATGAAGACTGTTTGTTGGAAAAAAGTAAGGCCTATTTTTGGGCCAATATGGTAATTTTAGTTTTCAGTCACATTAAACAAGGATAAGACACATAGGGTCATAAACCAGAAAACCACTAAGTCGATACTTAATGTGAGTGGACTCTAGTGATGATGGTTTACTTGTGTCATCATAGGCTAGAAGGTGGATTGTGAGCGTGCTTGGGACTACACTAACGCACCACAAAGCATCCCCTCACACTTAGTAGCGTTATTGCATACCACCCATAGTCTTTAAATTAAAACAGTACCTTTCTAAGAATGAGTGCCCCGTCCATAAACATGGCAAGAGAGCTGAAGTGAAGCAACATTTCATCAGTGCGAAGATCCTGAGCGATGACATCATCAGAGTAGATACACACAATGGCCAGACAGAGGAACAAGTGGAAATAGTCAGTGAGGTAGTTGGCCCAGCAGGCCTCCCATATTTGAAGGGCCATTGCTTCTGGGAACTCACGCTTAAAGCATCTACCAATTCACACAAAAAATTATCAACGGGTAGTTCATTTTACTAAACTGTATCTAGGAATAAATTAATTATAAATTACTTTTTTCTCTATTTGTCTGGAAGTTGTTTATGAACTAGGCATTTGGGCTGGAGGTTAGGGAGAAATTCGGGGATAAACCCATTATATAATTTAGTGTGAAGATTACCATTAGATGTTGTCAAGGTCAGAAATTGAACTGGTTGTTGAAAGGAGAGAGAAAGAAGATAGAGGTAAGGTTGATAGCAGTGTTGAACACAAATAGTTTACTGCACATCATGTATATCTTTGTGTAAGAGTGTATTATGTAAATCCTAACAATAGTTGTTGCTTTAACTAATCTATTTGGCAGCCATGTAGAGAGTGAACCGTGTTCCTTTTTTACTGTAAAAGCTACATTGTTTTTGTTACTTTTATTTGTTCCTATCGCTCTTACTGGTCCCTCTGTATACTAAATTATCTTCAAAAGTATGCATTAAAAAAGGGAAATTATTTGATTAGGCCTATATATTGATCAAAAAAATAAATATGGAACTTTTTCTTATAGATATTGCTTAATGATGTACCACAATAATTTGCTGTAATATATATATATATATATATATATTTGTTTGCAGTTAGTCTATGGTACGTGCACTTAGTTTTTGTTGTTAGTATTTTAAATTTTTATGTAAAAGAACACAAAACTTAACAAGCTTATAAGGACTTACAGTAGTATCCAGCGATGACAAAACAGCAGCTCCATTGCATCTGCATGTTTCTGAAGATGCTCAAAGAAATGAGGTACCATTAGGCGTATCAGTTCTCGCAGGTAATTCTGAAATAAAAATATATTTTAAAATAGCTTGAAACTTAACTTAAATATAGCTGACAATATAATCTATTAGGATTAAATAAGTTTTATCACAAAATTTAATATTCAATTCAAAATAAACAAGAAATATTAACTTAGTAAGAATATAACTCGATAAGGAAAACCTCTTTTCGCTTTATGAGGTAATTGTATTATATTTGGAAGAAGGTATAGGAAAGGTGGATAGAAATATATAAAAGGGGGACGAACACAATATAGCCTTTACAATGAAAAGACAAACACAGTTCACACTTTACACTGCTACCAATGGACAAAGAGGTAATAGATGTCTCTTTGTTCATTGGCAGGAGTGTAAAGTGTAAACTGTGTTCTTCTTTTCATTGTAAAGGCCATATTGTGTTTGTCCGCCTTTTATATATTTCTATCCACCTTTCCTATACCTTCTTCCAAATATAATATAACTTAGTAAGAAGTGATTTTGATTAAATTCAAATATGAAAATCTTACACACAAGTCCATTCCTTGTGTTTGTCCTTTATGTTATACCTTTTACATGTTCCTAACTAAGTGTCCTATCATTCTTTAAAAATTTACTTTTTCTACTTTTTTTGTTTCCTTTTTAGAAAGTTGTGCTGCATGTTTCAAACTCCCTCCCGATTAATTCTCATAGAATTAAACCTCGGTCAAGGGAATGGGCGGTAATGATCAATTTTCTTCAATAGGCCCTTTGTCTAATGGCAGCAATGTAAAGTGTGAATAGTGTTCTTTTTCACTCTAAAAGCCATATTTTGTTTGTTCTTTTTATATGTTTCCATCCACCTTTATTGTACCTTCTTCCAAATATAATACAATTACCTCATAATGCAAAAAAAGGTTTTCCTTATAAAGAAACAAGTTTATTTGCTGTAATTAAATAATATATTCATGGTCACATAATATAGTAGTTTTTCAATATAGTCATGTTTTAGCATATATAGATTCTAGGAGATGGTGTCGTGGAATGGATGAGAACCTGAATAGCTCAGTTGGTAGAGCAGTGGTGTATTGAGTAGAGATGGGCCCTTCAAATCCCTTGAACCCTTAATATCTTAGATAAAATAATTTAAGAAAATATTTAATCCAAGATTTAAAAGATTTTTTAAAAATTCAAATTAGAATTTGTTCTAGAGTTCTTAAAATGAATGCATTATTTAAAAAAAATGTTAATATATAATAACTATTTATATTTTCTATAATATAGCTCTATAAGGGAAACCTCTTTTTGCTTTATGTTTTCTATAGCAACTTAAGAATTAACAAAGTGAACTTCATTTGTTTACTATGATTTCTAAAATTCAGATTTGGATTCAAGATTTTTAGGTAAAATTCAAATTCAGAATCAAGATTTGGATTAGTAAATAGCGGATTTGACACATTTCTAGTATTAAGTCCAAAATCTGGTGTGCATTTATTTTTTGCAGAAAATATATCATTTGTACTTTTATAGGTGCACTGAATGAGCTGTAATACAATTATAATAACCAAGTTTTTGTCCATGTCATTGTCTGTTGGGGTACAGACAAAGATGGCTTTCTGCATGAGCCCCACGAAACACCAAAATGCATCTGACTCGTGGTCAATCTCGGCTAGTACTGGAGCCAACAGATCGGACATGCCCTGTGTGTAGCCAAATCCTGGATTGTACACCGCATAGTTCAGCAATATGTTCCTAGAGAGCAAAATATACAACAATAATCATTATACCACCTAGAATAGTGAGAAAATCGATACACCAAACTAGAAGCTGCTTATAATAGTGAAAGCTAGTTTTAAGAATGTAAGTGTCTCTTCACTATTCAGTTGGGTGTAGTTCTTATCCCTTCTAATTTGAAACCATGGGCTCTAGATAAAAACTAAATGACTTAAACTATGGGAGTTAGAGCTGAGTTTATGTTGCACCACTCTTTGGGTCTGGCTGTGCCTTATCCTGTGGCTGTTGCATTGGACCCAATGGGCGGGTAATGTTAAGATCTTTTGAGTTATGTTCTTGTGAGTTAAGAATATCAAATCTGTACAGGGTGCCTCCATGTTGACAGATAACAGGCAACATCTATTCAAAGTGGAGTTTTATCTGAGCAATTCCGTGATATAAACATGTGTGTGCCAGAAAATATGACCATGATGAGCTAAAGAAGCCTGGGGAAGGGGGGTGACTGTTCCCCATCAAAGGACTCAAGATATTTGGCCGATTATGGCATCTCTGGCGTGTTTAAGAGAGTGGTAGAAGGATTGATAATGGCCACCCCAACATGCTATGTAGGTACCCATACTGAGCTAACCCATACCCACAGTGGGGAATTTATATTTATCTTGTAGTCTTAAGACTACAGCAAAAACCAAATTAAGCATCTTAAATACCTGCCATCTACAGTTTGGAAAATTTTAAACAATTAAGGCCTATTTGCAAATAAAGCTTAAGCCTAAAGGCATTAAAAAAAGTGCATCCCCCTTCCATTTCCTTTGAGTGTTTCGGAAGATTGTACTAAATTTAACACTTTAGTCTGCATGCCAGTAAGATGAACTAATAAATGACTAAATTATATCATTTTTGACTATACAAAAATTATTTTAAATTATTTTAGAGGAATGATTTAAACTTAAACAACCATTTATTCAAGCTATAGTAAGAACCCAGTAGGAAGGGGGTATCTGAAAGTTACAAATGTTAGTATAGCTATTATCATATATTCATATGCCAAGTCAAGTGATTTACTTTTGCATCCGTTACTGTTTCAAACCCTATGGCCTGGGTCAGTTTTTGCCAAGCCAAGTCAAGTGATGTGAGTCTAAAATAGTTTACAAGTAATTTCTAATCCGCTCTCCCTACTATGTTCTTACTGTACCTAATGGCAAAAGATAGTAATTGATAAAAGTTATGAGCAGAAAGAATAAACCCTATTAAAATAGTTTCTATATACATCCAGAGATTAAAATTTTCTCAAGGGAGCCCGTCAATTATATTAATGTTCCTGGTAGAGAATATTTAAGAGAAATTACCCTTAAATTCAATAGAGTATTTAATGATTTATTTGAATGGTTTTTTTTAATTCTTAAAATTTCAATTATTTTACAAATGAAATTACCTTATTAAATAGGCGGACCTTGCTTCATTTGTATAGACATTAGCACTACTAAAATAGTTTTTAGGTTGGTGACTATTATTGTATTAGTAAATTATTTTATTTGCAAGCTCTTGACATTTTCAGATAATAATTGCAGCAATCTTGTGAATGCTTAGATTATAATAATTTTGTGTGTGTTGCTGTTTAATGTTTTGTAAATAAATGAGTTTATATTGTAATTATGTCGTTTCTGACTGTAAAAGTGAACTTGATATATCAATGTGATTTGAGTATTTTGAGTATGAACCATTTCTTAATCAAAACAAAACATGATTCACAAACTGAACTACAATCTCTAAAAACACTGCTTTGGCTAGTCTGAGGAAAAGTCCATTCAAGTCAACTTAAATGTCAACAAAATAGGAAATTTGTTGAATCAATCACAAGTTAATATTTGTTAAAGCAATAAATATTGTTTTATTATCACATACAAATTAACTTTCAGACATAATCAGCAATCTCAAGACGTCTCATTTATATAAAGTACAAGCTATTATAGAATAACACATTAAGGTTATAAATAAATCCAAAAGTATCGTACACAGTGAGGCCAACTGACCAACAAAATCAACACTCAGCTGAGTTAGGCGCTACTATACAACTTATTAAAACATGACTCTCTCTTCTTTTTTTTTCAAATACAGAATCATAAGTCAAGGCGTTTTGGTGGGTGGACAGTTCTACCAGACCTTGTAACAATATAAGGCAGACTAGTTCCAAGAGGCACAGTATTTGTTTCTGAATTAGGAGACTGAGAAGTTGAGGCTATTATGTCTTCTGGCGTGTTATTAGGAAAGGATGGTGGTGTTACCTCTAATCCTTCAAGTTAACCCATATCATCACCAAAGCTCCTCACCCTATCATGATCTTCACAGGAAATGTCATTACCAGAGTGACTAGGGCTAATATGAAGTGAATTTCGACTAAAAAGTTTTCCTTTCATACACACCAGATATGATCTGTTTTTCAATATCTTAACTACACTGCCCTCTTCCCAAAATCGCAGCTTGTTGTTCCAAATAGACATACTGCTCAGGGTAAAAAAATTGCTCGCGGAATCGAGCAGTTTTGTCATAATGGAACAATTGCCCTACTTTCGCAGTCACTGCATCATCAATAATTATTTCTGGCTTCAAGTGGCAATCCTATACAGGCAGTCTAGAATTAAGGGTGCAACTTTGAAGAAGCTGAGCAGGTGAATATGGGAGCCCTGCTACTGGGCTATTTCTATAATCCAGAAGTAAAAGTGGAAAGTCTCCACGGTCATATTGCGCCTTTTTATAACATTAATTTTAAACAATTCCAACCATTTTCTCAGTCAAACCATTGCTGCGGGGATAGTGAGGACTGGAGGTTACTAATTCAATATTCCATGATTGAACAAATACTTTGAATTCATATGAGTCAAAAGTTTGGTTGTCAGACATGAATTGTTTGGGAATCCCAAAACATGCAAAGATTGGTTTGAGCTTACTCATAGCAGTGGAAACAGACCTACTCGGGACCTTCTCAGCCTCAATCCACTGCAAATGGTAGTCCACAATAACTAAATAGCTATCGTCATTATAATCCGCAAAATCAGCAGCAACTTTAACAATGGGTAAATAAGGGATGTCATGAGGTTGCAGCAGGTCCTTTATTTTAGACCATTGAAATCGATTGCATTTTGGGCATGCAAGTATAAAAATTTTCAAATCAGAGTTGATTCCCGGCCAATAGAAGCTGCAAGTCGCTTGAGCCTTGACTTTTTCAAAACTGAGGTGAGTTGCATGAAGGATCTCAAGGGTGAAGCGCCTCAGTTTAAATGGAACTAATAGACGTTCATCATAGTAAAGAAGCCCATCATGGACTGTGATGTCTTTTCTGAGGGAAAAATAATTATTCAGCTCTGAGCAATCTGATGACAATGACTTAAGCCAACTTTAATGTAATAAAGACTTTGCTCAAAACAGAGTCCACAACTGTATTTTCCTTGTACTTTGCAAGTAAGGATGGTTGAACATTGGAGGTTGTCCCTATAACATGTACTATGTCATACATACTTTCATTTACAGATGAAGGAATATTTTTACAATTTCGGGATAATAAATCCGCTATATGCATGTATTTGCCTGCTAAATACTTGAGTGTGAATGAATAGGGAAATAGTTTCAGCCTAAGGTGGTGGAGGCGATTATTAGTAATTTTACCAATGGCTTTTACAATGATGGAGTTGAGTGGCTGATCTGAATGAACAGTTACAGCTTCGTGACCAAACACAAAGTTATGGAACCTTTTGAATGGAAATGAGACAACTAGCAACTCTTTTTGCATCTGAGAATAATTTTGCTCAGTGGTGGTAAGCGATCATGAAGCATAAAAAATGGGCTTGCCATCTTGCATTAAAGTGGCACCAAGGGCATATTGACTACTGTCAGTGTGTATGTGTTGATGAATAGCCTGAACCCTAGTATCATCAGGACAAATTCCATCCTTATCAAACTCCAAACCCAAAAATTTAACTATATCCACAAAGAATTAAACTTTTTCTGGGTTGAATACTATGTTGTTTTCACGAACAGCTTGAATAACCTGTTAAACTATTTTCCATAACTCTTCCATTGTGTCTGCTCCACATAAAACATCATCAAAATATACACATACTCCCCCAATATTCCCAAAGTATTTACGAGTCATCTTTTGGAAGTACTCAGGACGCACACTTAGTCCAAATGGGACACGTATAAAGCGATAACATCCAAAGGGGGGGCTGAACGTACATAGACTAGCTGATTCTTTACTCAATTTAACCTGGTAAAACCCATCTTTTAAATCAAATACACAAAAATATTTTTTATTGACCATTTTGGAACTAATCTCCTTGAGAGTGGGAATAAACACAATCTCGGACCAAATTTTTGTTCAGATCCTTTGGATCTATGCACAGCCTTATAGCCCTGTTTATGTTTCTCTACAATAACTAGATTGTTTACCCATTCACCAGCTTAACAACATTCAATAATGCCACGCTGTTCAAGATCATCTAAATGCACCTTAAGTTTACTTAACATCTTTAGGGGAACTTTACAGGCTGGGTTGCTTTTAGGTATAGCACCTTTTTTTAATTTATAATCAAGAACCTTTGGAAAGCATCCAAGGCCATTAAAAACATCCTGGTTTGAATTCCAGAAGTTTTGGAAATCAGATTTACTCTGAGCATTGAGAACCCCAACATAAATTTTTGTAACGACATTGAGATTCACACACGATTAAAAACCAAGTAAGGGTATGGCTTTAACTGAATTGACAATAGTAATCACCAAGCTGTGTGTTTTGGACTTTAAAGGAAGGATATTAACTTCTGCTCCTATGTCTAGTTTGAAAAGTACAAATTTGCAGTTAATTAGCAATGATATGCACCAATGACGATTGGTATTTACAGAATTTATAATTGAAAGATAACCTATATCTGAATAACCTGAAACAGGGGGTAAAGAGTAACCATCAGTATCTCAAAATTGACAAAAATAACTACACTCACCAACATTTGAAGTTTGGTTAACAACATTATTATCAGCGTTCATAGCTCCTAGTTCAAAAGCACTACGAACACTAGAAAAACTATTTGTGGCAACACAATTTCTGGCCAAATGGTTCATACCTAAGCATCGATTACATTGTTTATTAATTGCAGGACATGGCCAGTTTGGATGGTCATAACCACACCGATAACATGCTTTTCAAACAAACTTTTCACTAAGCTTGTTTCTGGACACACCAAGATTTTCTTTGGGGTCGGGACGTAGCGGTTCAGTATGCTGTAGATTGTTCCAACTTCTTGATTGTCCTGTTATCTGAAGGTGGCACCGATTCTGCACTTGGGAGGCTTGGGTGGCGGTTGTTTTTCTACTAACTTAAATATATCACTTTGTGAGGATCTCCCTCCATCTTCAATGGTTTTAAAGTTTTTGTCTGCTAGCTCCACTGATTTGCAATATTCTACAACTTTGTGTAGGGTAGTGTCCTCCCTGAGAAGGTGTTGTTTTATTGACTGTGAGTTCACACCCAATATTATTTGTGCACACAGCAACTTATACTCCTGGTCACCAAATTCATAAGGTGTGGCAAGAGCTCTGAGTTCTGTGTAAAAGTTTTCTAACGGTTCTTTGAGAGACTGTTTCCTGTTAAAAAAAAATTGAACACAAGGATTGTTTCATTTTTCTTCAGAATACAGTCAGATTTAAGAACAAACAATATACCATTCAATATTTCTTCTTCAGGTTTGATGGTAGTTAAGGTTTTATAGTCGGACAGCATCTTGTCCTAATATGTTTTTTAGCCTGGATATTTGCACGCCCACAGATTTTGTTCCAGTTTCTGTGACCTCAAAGTATTCTAGAACCTCTTCCTGGAATTCATTGAAATTCTTCGCCAAATCTCTGGCAAGATTAAGTGACTTTAGTTTATTAAACTCCATATTGATAACTGCAGAACGAGATAGTTGTATCAACCAATTTAATAACAGATAACTGACTGAAACACTACCAACTGTGCCATGTTTTATCATCACATACAAATTAACTTTCAGATATAATCAGCAATCTCAAGATGTCTCATTTACATAAAATACAAGCTATTAAAGAATTACAAATTTAGGTTATAAATAAATCCATGCTAGAACAAACAATAAAAGTATTGTACAGTGAGGCTAACTGACCAACAAAATCAACACTCAGCCGAGTTAGGTGCTACTATACAACTTATTAAACAAATATTTTGCACCAAACCAGCCAGTTACATTACCAACCAAATTACCTATTCAGAATTTAAAAGTAAAAATACTTTGGTTTCAACCAGCATGGTACAAGGAGTTAAAATGGCTGCATATAGATGCCTCTACAAACAATGCAGATAGAGTTCTTTGTTTTTAGTGTAATAAATATCATAAATTATGTTCTGATAACAATCGTGCTAAGAAAATGGATTTGGCGTTTTCTAGAAATGGATTTAAAAACTGGAAAAAGGTATTGGACAAGTTTTGTTCACATGAAATGTCAGATAGTCATTTACAAGCAGTTTTAAGTTATTGATAGCTTAAGAACTAGATTAATGCCCAGTTAGAATCTTCTTTAATTTTCTGAACATAAGATTTCTAAGGGATATTTTTTCAAAATTTTCACTTCAAATAAATATTTAGCCATGCAAAGTTTAGCTTTAAGAGGAAATCAACAAGAAAGTGTAAACTTATTTCATCTTATTAAACTACGTTCCGAGGATGATTCCTATCTTGCAATTTGGTTGAATAAGGAACGAGAGGTACCATATACAAGATGGAGAAATTCAAAATTAGATTTTGTAAATAATGAGCAATGAAATTGTGATAAATCTTTGTGCTGAAATTCAATCTTCCAAATTTAATTTAATTGATTTGTGATGATACATGTGATAATACTGGGACTGAACAGCTTAGCATATGTGTGTGTTGGGTGGATGAAAACTTAGAGCATCATGACTGTTTTTTGAGACTATAAAGTGCTATTAAAACAACTGAGAAGTCAATTGCAGCCATTCTTTTAGATATAATGACCAGAGTTCAACTACCTCTTTCAAACTTGTTCGGACAACCCTATGAAAGTGCTCCAAATATGAGTGGGATCAACAAAGGAGTTTCAGTCTAATAAAGGATGGACAGCCTTTAACTGTGTTTGTTCACTGTGGGGCGTACTGCACTAATTTGGTCACAAGGGATAGGTGCATGAAGTTGGCAGCACCACTAACGGCACAAATTATGAAACCTATGCCAATATTTAGTTTTGAATCTGTGCCATAAGAATATCCTATCCCCATAATTTGTGTTCACATCGTTATTGTGAAAATTTTTTTAAAAAAACTCTGGGTGCTGCCAACTTCCCGTAGCAGTACCGATAACGGCACAAATTCTGAAACCTATGTCAATATTTAGTGCTAAATTTGTGCTGCAAGAATATTCTATCCCCATAATTTGTGCCACCACAGTTTTCGTGAAAACGCCAAAAAACACAATGAGTGCTGCTGGCAGCACCCATAACGGCACAAATTCTGAAACTTATACCAATATTTGGTGCTAAATTTGTGCCACAAGAATATCCTATCCCCATAATTTGGGCCACTGTAGTTTTCATGAAAACACCAAAAAAGTGGGTGCTGCTGGCAGCACCCTAAGTGGTACCAATTTTGAAACCTATGCCAATATTTAGTGCTGAATTTGTGTAACAAGAATATTTTTTCCCTAAATTTGTGTCACGGTAGTTTTCGCGAAAACACCTAAAAACAGTGGGTGCTGCTGGCAGCACCCATAACGGCACAAATTATGAAACCAACACCAATATTTAGAGCTGAATTTGTTCCACAAGAATATTCTATCCTTTAAATTTGTGCCATGATAATTTTCAATCAAACACCTAAAAACTTTGTAGCGTCTGCTTCGCGCTGTAATTTCCTCCTTTAAGGCTGCTTAATTTCTCTTTCCCCTCTCAATACATTATGCTGACTACACAACTCTGTCTTTAAGTGAATGCCTAACCCAGGGGTGGGAGACCTTTTGACACTGGAAGAAAAACCATTTTATTCTAATTGGTTTTAATGATTTTGATTAAAATTCATGTCTTGGTACAATATAATATTACTAACAAATTGGGGTGTCTCATTTTCCCGGGAAAATAATTTAGAGGGTATTTTGTAAATGCTAATATTTCCAATTTTTAGTATAGGATGATATGTATTATCAGTTTATTGAATTTATTAGTCAAAAGTAGGATTGAGTGATACTATTTTTTCCCGTCTCATTGCTATTCTGTGGAAGTATTTGAATCAGATTGCTATTCTTCTTCCATGTAGGGGTTGTATTATCCTGCTACACTGGGCTAAAGAATATTAATTTGAATATGCTCTGCGGTAGAATAACGCTTCACTAGAGACATTGAAACCACAGAAGTGTCATTCCACCTAACAGCACACACTTTTCTTTTAGGACAATGCAGCATAAAAACTGCCCATGTTTATTTTATATTATGAATTATTTAGTAGTGAGTTTTTTAAATTTTATTTTCTCAAATATATCAGATTTAAAAAAAAAAAGTCAAGAGTATGGGAAGAAATTAGCACAATAATATAAAAATCTAAAAAGGCTTATATGCTGAAAACCCCTACTGTTGCGCTCCAATTGTAACAGTTTAAGGGCCTCTTTGTTGGTTAACCAATTGAAGAATTCCTCCTCTTCCACCTATGATGATTTAATTCCCTTCACTTGGAAGACAATTACAGAAATCTACATAAAGATTACTTATATCTTGATATCTATCCCTGGCTAGCTCAGCTTCTCTTATCGATGTGATTATCATACAAAGAAATTCCCATTTATACAATAAATATATGTTGATCACTTTTATATTAATTTATTGTTAGAGTATTCCTTTATATGGATTGCTATAATAATTGACAATCTCAGCTTGTACAAACAACCCGTCTCTAGCTAGTCACCGTACACTATATCATAGCTAAATATGCGACGACAAGCAACAAATGTCTTGTCTCCACCCCGGTCACTAAGCGTCTCCTTCTTGTGTAATAGTGAGAGTTCGTTTCTACCTCGCGTCTTTTTCAAATTCTGATGACATCGTCGATTGCACCAGAGTGGACTGATAATCTCAACCTATCACATGAGAGTAGTTTGAAGTCTGGCTTTCTGGTTGGCTGGACAATACAACCGCTCTGTACTAAGAAAAAGGTGTATTTCTTATAGAACGAAAACTCTGTGCTAGATCAGCTCTTTCTGTTTTGTTTCATTGTCCAACGTACCCAATAAGCACATTTAAAATAAAAGAAATGTACTGACTTTTAAACTGCCTGAAGAGCTTAAATATTCTAAAATGCAAATGAATAATTAAAAATAATATTATAAAATAAAGAGAATTAACAATTACACAGGTCCTGCTACAGCATTCACTTTTACTTCAGTTGAGGACTACTTTCGCCACTGTAGAGACAGTTGTTGGAAGTCCAAAGTCAAGATTTGATCAAGAAGGACCTGATCACATAAGAAAGTTGGAAATGAGTCTTTTAAAAGGAGAAATACATCCAGTGCCGAAAATGTATCCTGAATTTATTGAACACAATTTTTTTTCTCGTTTAAGTACACCTATTTGTGTTGAAGATGCCCTAACCGCATTTGAAGGCTATCTCCTGAAGTGAGAGCATTGCTCAGTAATGTTGAGGTTCTGTTGTGCCAACTGCTGGTTGTTCCAAGCTCGTCGTGCGAGGCGAAAAGACAATTTAGTTTGTTAAGTCAATTAAAACATACTTGAGGAACCATATGACACAAAGGCACATTAATCATGTGACTGTGTGTTACACACATAAAGATATGTTGGACAAGATGAGCATTCATAACCTTAAGAACAAGTATATTGTAGTTAATTAACGAAAAAAGAAAGTGGTTGGTGAGGCCTATGCCAATTTAAAATAAGTGCTTTTTCAACCTCATATAAATGTATTTTGTATGGCAAATAAGTATGTTATCTATAGGTTGTGTTGTCAGTGTTATACAGTGTTATTTAATACAAAATTACTAATACTCTTTCAGGTAGTTAAACATTTTTTTTAATATTAATGTTTATCTGAGAAATTTATATTGAATATGACACAATTTAAGAATATTGCTAGTGTAGGCTTTGTTTATACTAAGTTTATAAACCATTATTATTAGTGAGTGTCAAACCACTTATACTATTTTGTGTCATCCCCTTAAGTCTGAAAGCCAGGCATGCCCAAGCTCACTTCCAAAGAGTTTCTGGAGCCCCAGTTTGAACCAAGAAAGAAAGTGAAACTTGAATCCGAAATGTTTTCTTATCTCTAACTTCACAAAGTAGCCAAACTTAACGAAACTATAAATTTCAGGGAATTTATAATTGTCAGGAAAATTGGTATATTTGGCTGTGTAGGGAAAATAAATGTCTTTATTGCACCTTATTCAAACAGAATTTAATAAAGTTTATATTTTATTATCTTTGAGTACATTCCAGAAATAAGTACAACATTGGGAGTATTTTGATGATTTTTGGATCATTGAGAAGTTAGATATTTTATGACTAGCTTGTATCATTCAGGATTTGAAAGACATGAAGATTCAAAGGATTAAACTGTAATATATTTGCAGTAATGATTAAAATGTAAACTCACTCACATTTTTTGTTTATGAGTGCATTAAACTATCTCCCAGCAAAATGTCAGGCTTTACTTTGTAATTGTTGATAATTTTAAAAACATGCTATGGTTGAAAGGAGTGAAGAACTTACTTCATCACCTCAATGTTGGGGTTGTTCTCTCCTGCAAAGTATGGATTGCCTCTGTCCGTGCGCACCACATCTTTTTCCACCACACATTGAATGTTTCTGCAAAAGTTCTGCTGGTCAGGAGGATCCATTTCTAGCCTTCGTCGACTAAGGACATGCAACCATTAGTTAGCCATAAATATTCTTCTATCACCTCTTTCATAAGTAGTAGGAATGGGGCCTTAAATCCACAAATCTTTAAGGATATTTGAAATTCAAGAAAGTTTTGAATTTGAGACTCAAATCCTTAAATATATATATAAGCTCTATTGCTTATTGGTGGTTCAAAACCAATTATAATTATAGGATGAACTAAACAACCAGGCCTCAGACAAGTAATTTAACACTTAACTGGATGAATAATGTTACAATGAATGGATTATTTATAAGGAAGAATGTTTAACATTTAGTTACTATTTGTATTTTTATATTATTATATTATATTTATATTTCCTCTTATGTTAATAAATTTTTCCGAGATTTGAAGGTAAATTAGAGACTTGGATTCGTAAAATAATGGATTTGACCCAACTATAATAGTTTGGTGTTATTTTAACAGTATCTTACTACAAGTCCAAGCTTTATTCATTTATATTCCTTAAATTGAAAAATGACACTTAACCCCGGGAATCAAACCGGGGACCTTTGTATTAGTAAGCTAATGCTCTAACCACTGAGCTATCCAGGAATCATCCTGTGCCCATGGCCATTGCCATTCTTCACTCATATTTTATGACGATTCCTGGATAGCTAAGTGGTTAGAGTATTTGCATACTAAGCCAAGGGTCCTGGGTTTGATTATTGTGTCCAGGTGTCAGTTTTAAATCCAGAGAATATGCGGCTATAACCGTAACCAACAAATATAATAGCTTAGTCATTTAATCCATCATCTTAATTTGGCTAAAAAAATGAGATAGGGATGAAGAAGATAGAATTTAGAGGAAATATACCCACAATTCTAAGGAGGGACAGTGGGGAATCATCTTTAGAAAAGAAATATGATCAATACACCTAGCCAGGATTCAAATCTCAGCCTCTATGTTACCAACAAACTAGATCAGACAAGCTTGGCGGTAAGTCTGCATGCCCATCAATGAGGATTCATAAATAGTCGTTTTCGATCAAGAACACAGTGCATTACCAGGTTTGATATATATAGCAATACTGATTTTGAACAAATGCCTCACAGCAGCAACTTAAGTAGGAAGTGACTACCTACCTCAATGTTCAACCATCAACACACTGGCCATACCCTGACAACTTAACATAATATATAACATACGTTATTTCATGATACTCCTGCCTGCGGATGGCCAGTATTTGCTCTCGCTCTTCATAAGTCGA
This sequence comes from Timema douglasi, assembly GCA_901482245.1. Lineage (NCBI taxonomy): Eukaryota > Metazoa > Arthropoda > Insecta > Phasmatodea > Timematidae > Timema > Timema douglasi. Next base: position 50,790 of record CABEEJ010004254.1, read on the forward strand.
TTGAAATGTGTAGAAGTGGAGTAGGAATGGCCAAACAACACTCCTCATACTGGAGTCCAGACCACCAAAAAATATACCCTGCCAAAACAATAATTTTATTTAAGCGTGAGATTTAAAAAAAAATTCAACTTAAATTATTTAAAAAACAATCAATATTGTGGTCTGATATGATAAAGACTGCCTGATTTTATCAGAATATGACTTACAAGCTAATATAAATCTAGAACAGGCACAAAAAACCAGCCCCCTGGCAGTTAACACATCATGGTTTAGTTTTTTTTCAGCCATGCGAGGATTCGAACCTGGGACCCTTAACTCATCAAGCATGATTCAAAGGTCGGTGGGGTCAGCAAGCTTTTTGAAGAGCCCCTATTTTGTAATAATTCTTTTTTTTTTCCAGCTGAACCATTTACTTTTTTATGCTAGCAACAAATACAAAGTAAAAAATATTCCTCACATGGGTGTAGCTATTCTTTTAGTGGTTCTCCAAACATATGGTTTAGTGTGTTTAAATAGTTTGTTTTAAGATTGAAAGAAAAACGTATAAGGTTATTTTTAAAAATTTAACTATACTTTTATTTGTTTTTAGCTAAAACTAGCGATAAAAAAAAGCTACTGGATTTTACATATCTAAATTATAAGTAGAAACATGCAAAAGGTGAGGTTATTTTACGGGCAAAAGTGGTGTTATTTTTCTCAAAAAGCAATATTACCTATATGCCGAAAGTGATATTATTTATGTGAAACCCACCTCGGTGGCATAGTTGTCTAACGCGCTAGTTGTGTTGAGCTTGACTGCTGAGGACGGGGAGGTCGAGGTTCGAATCTCGATCGGGTGAACTGGGGGGTGTGTGTTTCCTAAATGTTTTCCCACTCTCCCTTCATGCAAATGCGGGTTCACTTCCTCTAATTCAACCTTCTCAATTCATAATCCATTAGCGTAATTAGTACTTAAAGCATATATCTTAATAGGGTAGTAAGACGCGGTGCTAAATAATACATTTTTGTGAATATGAGTCAAATTATTATTTATTAAAAAAACTAGGATAAAATTGTCTACATTTTTCAGTCATAATGTGTAGTTAACTATTTATTTACATATTCGAAGAAAAATCAAATATCACAAAACATTTTACACTTAGTGATGTCAAACTCGATATCTCAATATCATTACCTTCCAGTTTTACAAAGAGTAATATCAGAATAATGTATTATGAATTTATCTTTAGACCAAACAATAATAACATCGAAACATGTTGTCATAGGAAACTAAACAGCTATCAAATATGGAGAAGGGAATAAAAATAAACATATAATTTTGCCAAACATGATCGCCTGTAGCAAGGGCCATAGATTAACCTCCTTGCTTGGACCTAGCATAAAATATTTTAAAAGCTGAAAACAAAGAGTCGATCTATCGAAATTTAAATATTGAAATGTGTAGAGGTAGAAATCGTGATTTTTAATGTTAACCATAAAAAAAATCCATGAAAATACTTTTATATCCCGTGATCACTTTTATACCTTTAAAATCAGCAAAAACTGACACTATATGTACAAAAAGAAGCCCTGGCGTAGCGCTATCGTCGGTGTTATCACATTGAAAATTATATTGGATGTCGTGGTATTTGCCCGAATTACGACGAAATTGTGTTTATTTAGGATAAAACCTTAAATGTGTGTTATTCGTGTGAAAACAGTAGAATTTGTGTAAAAATTTGCTTTATTGTAAATGCGAATTTTGCAGGTACCTAATTACAAACAAATTAATCTTACTAAATCCCTGTAGAGACTGTATCTATTATTAATGTAAAATAAATCCTAACAAATTTAATTCTTACAGCACTGAAGTATATTTAGATGTCATACCTTGGTTCTATAAAGCAATATATTATGTACCTTTCTGAGCACTAAATCATCTTCAACCTGACCTTCTTCGTTCAATAAACTTAACCAAATGGACTCATCAACTGGTGCCACCCTTCCATCTTCAGGATGCAGTTCTTTTTGGCTTACTTCAGGCCTGAAAACAGTACAATTAGAATAAACCATTTGCAATCTTAAACAACATAGCTTTAGTTATTTAATCTATCATAATTGTAATCCTTAGACCAACTAACTACAAGAGGCTTATATCCTTTGCACATTGACCTTCAATAAAAATATTCATATGACATTCAAATGAAGGACAATAAGTGTCAGAAGAACAATGCTTTAGTGGTCTTGATAAATAAAAGGTTTTTTGACCAAAAACTCTTAAGATATCCAAGTATAGAGCCCATAAAGATGTAATTTGCAGCTCCATCTGCAGAACAGTTGAAAATAAGAAAGAGGCTTGAGATCTGATTTCACTTACCCCTTATTATTAAACAATAAACAAGTACAATATTATTAAATGAGCACGAGTATAATCTGGTGATGGCAGGTTGGGGAGAATGGCAGTAATGGCCCACCTCTATAATCTGAAATATAGGGGTTTTAGACCAAACTTAGACATAGTAACATTTTAATATATATTGCTGTTTTACAACCATTTCAGGCTATACACATTTAAAATATTACTACAATGGAATAGGGATGAAGAATTAAGCATTTTAGAAGTAATATAATACAAAAACTTTTAAAATACAATATAGTATGGTAAAAAACAATGTTTTAGGTCCAAATATGTTGTGGAATAAAAGAATAAAATTTAAGGTTAACATCTGCCAAACAAATTTAATGAAATGATTAAGTAATGTGTAATAATTTAAATGTTATCTGTTTCCTTGTCTGAATAATCTTTTTTGATATCCAGCACAGGAAAGATAATGGATTACTTCATTCTGACGTGTTTCGGTACTATGATACCATAAACATGGATACTGCAAATGAAATTAAAGAAGCATGAAGATAAAGTAAGACTAAAGTTATAAGAGAAGTCTTGGGAGTTACTGATAAACAGTTTTTACGACGACTCAAATAAATTTGTGTGTTTAGTAATTTTCTCTTTACTAATTTATAACTGTTTGACGATAATAAGGCTAAGAGCCATTAAGGAGGATGTTGGTATACTACCATGGGCTGCAAGTTTGAAATGATTAATCTTAAGGCTCGCAAGAGATTGGTTTGCCAGTGACAAGAAGGTTAAGGTTAACATCTCAGCCGAGTTGACTGGCCGTTGTTTTCCATGGGTTTTTTTGTGTTATACAATCTTATCGCTTTGAATGTAGGTCTACCAGTAAAGTTAATTATAAAACAAAAAGGCATATACAATTCAAGGAAATGCTGATACATTTAAGACTCAAATATATATGATTCTATAAAATACAAATTTAGAATTTGGGGAAAATTATTTTAATTAATATGGTTGAAAATATTAAGGTGCATGCAGGTGTGTGCCTTACTTGCACACCATAAAGTGCCTATATGGAAGGGTGTCATCAGCACTTGGTTGTGGGGAATGCAGTAGGAAGTTCCAGTCCTGGAGGACTACAGCCAGACGGTCGAGTGATCCATGATGAAAGTGTAGAATCTTGTACTGACTCTCTCTCGACGCCACCACCAGTTGGCCACAAGTACAAGACAAGTCATTGAAAAACAGTCGCAAGGATCGCATCTCGCCTAAAAAATCAAATAATATATTTTTTAGTGTATCTTATCAAAAACTATTATGAGATGTTTTTATTTTTAAGGAAAATGTTTAATTTAAGTCTAAAATATTGTTTGCTAAGTAATAATTCACTAGTCTTGCTATAAAGGTGGATAAATATTCAGAAAATAGTACTCACTCAAGTCAACAGAAAATCTGCGGCACCTGTGAGTCCTCCGCACTATTGGAGAAGCTGTGGCACTGTCTGGAAAAGCTAGATTATGTTGCAATGCCAAAAGCTCAGGAGAACTCATCCATGTTGGGATATCCTCTGCAATAGTGGCAAAAGATAAAATAGAAATGGTTTTAAATTTGATCTTTCACATTCAACTAATTTATAAAGTTGACTTCACAAAATTAGTTTAGTCACTAAGAGTAGATCCAGAGGCAATTAATCAGCCAAGGCATCAATTAAATATTGAAAAGCTTTATTTCTTATTCCTGATAAAAATAATTAAACTTTCATGGGAATGTATTTTTTAAATAAATAAAATATAAACCTTCCAAATTGTTTGAACATTTAATGCACTGATTTTAAAGAATATGTTTAGGGAAATATTCTCACCTCCATTGCTGCTGGCGCAAGTCATAGAAACAGCCATACTACAGGCTGACGAGAGTGATGGAGATCTTGTAATCAATTCAGGTTTGTTCTCGTCATCATTGTTCTCAACATTAATTATCGGTCTATGTCTGACAAATAAGTTCTCCTCAGCTTCGCCACTAGCAGGAGAACTCATCCTTATAGCATCGCAATTGTTGGGCAAACATTCAAGGGATTGGGGCCGCTTCCAACTATCCCCAATAGATTTTTCTTCAGCTTGTGTAGGTGTTGTATGTGGAGTTATAGCGCTGCTTTGAGCAAGGGACTTATTCAATTCTAGCAATTCTTTATTTTTTGAGTCATTTTTAGAACACTTCGTAGTTTCCGATGGAATGTTAAGTGGCTTAATGACGTCATGATTTGTGGAATCATTTTGAACACATTTCTGACTAGAATCCTCATTGGTGAGTTGTGTTGTTTCAATGTTTCGAACACATGAGCAATTAGATGACTGTTTTTCTGTGCAATCAATGGGAATTTCAATGCCATTTACATCAGTTTTAGAATCATGGCTTGCAACTGAAGTTAAGGAACAAAGATAGGAACAAGTAAGAATATTCAAATTTTCTTTTTCACTACAGACAGAAGAGTTAGACAAACCATTGGTAGGATGAATGGTGTTGCTGCATGTGCTGCAGCGAGACTCAAAACTTTCCAAGGAACACTGCCTGTTGTAGGTCGGTGTTAGGCCAGTTGAAGAAATTTCATTATTATGAGTCTCAACCTTCTGAGCAATGAGACTATGACTAGACAATATACTTGGAGATTCACATGCTTCTTCAGCACTGAAAAAAGTATCAGTTCATGATGTAATGAATAAGAGTACACAGGAGAGCTCTAGATCACCACCATAAGCTCCCTAAACAAAGTTAACACTTGTATTTGTGTCCTATGCTCAGGTGGTAGGCCTGTCTAGGACACTGTTCAATCAGTACTGGTATCTACCTATAGCTTGTAATAGTATACCATTTTATAACTGCATTTTAAATAGTAAATCATTTTAGGTAACTTAGATAAATAATTACTTGTTCATAAAATGATGTATTCTAAGTAGAGGTCTGTCTTCAATTTAGTTACAAATCTTAATCTTAGAAATAACAGCAAAAACTGTACTTTACTAATGGTAATTTAAAATTCCAGGAAATGACATTACTCTTAATGATTCTTAAAAGCAGTACAAACATATAATTAATGTAATGTTTAAATATACTTTGATGATATTAGTAAAAATAAATTATAGAAAGAACCCTAACTTAATGTAAAAGTTAATTATAATTAATCATATCTCATGCCTAAAATTATAGAGAGAACCATAACTTAATGTAAAAGTTAATTAATCAGATCTCATGCATTCATATGCCTAGACTCCTTTAGAGTGATAAACAATTCTGCACCATAAGGAATAAAAAAGAATCACATTAAAATCCCCTGTAATTTTAAAATAAGCACTTAATTTCATAATGAACACTTTGATATTTTAACCCAACTACCACAAGATTATGAAAGACGAACTAGTATTTCATAGATTGAGGATGAAGCCCAAGAAAGCTAACTTCTGGCCATTTAAAAAAAATCAAAAACACTAAATTTATACTAATATTAGCCTCACAAAATGCAGAAAAACCAAAGATACTAGGTTTAAGATTTTTTTTTTGTTATAATGAACAATTCAAAACCACACTCAAGTGATGGGATACCGCTTTGCTATGTTAATAAGGTGTGGAATGCATCAACTTGCAATGTCCCGTTGAGTTACATCCATATGAATCTGTTAATAAGGTGTGGAATGCATCAACTTGCAATGTCCCGTTGAGTTACATCCATATGAATCGGTTGATGTGTTCAAAAACCAGCAGAGATTCCAACACTCCAAGCTTTCTACAGAAACCTTTTAATTTAGCTCAGTAGGCCTACATGTCCAAGAATAATAATAATACACAGTACAAATCAGCAAATGAGTATATTCAAAAAAAGTCCCTGTACAAAATGATTTGAAAGGGTGACCGATGGGAGAATAGCCAAGTTCTTGTTTCAAATACTTATTATTTCGCAATAATTGTCTGAAGTGACCACACTTAGCGCTCCTTCACAACAAAATTTCCTGTTTCTAGTTATACTTTTTTTTATTTAATCAACATTCTTGCCCATCCAATGACGATTTAACATATAGCAAACTCACACAAGGCTCTATTAGAGCTAAACTGAAAACCTGGTTAAGATCCAAATGAACACACCCAATGAAAATCGAATATTAAAATAAAGTAATAATATATATATTTTAAGGATAAATCATTTATTATTAGATACTTACCTAATCTAACTTAACCTATCCTTCATTAGGGCAATTACTCAGCTGAATTGATTCAACCTTGCTACCATTCCATTTGCTAATTAATTAAAATCTCAATTAATATTCACAAAAAAAATTGAATTTTGTAGCTTAAGGTGACAAATGACGTCATATCATAGGGAATAATGGATCAAACCACGTGTCCATCTAGTATATTTATGTCTGGACTTGGATTTTGGTCAGTTGTCTTAAAGTTGTAAAAATAAAATAATTTCAAATAAATATAGCTAGAGTATTATTTAATTTCCCGTTTCTCTGTGAATATATAATTATAGTGTTAAACTTTTCATGATTTGTATCTAAAGTAAGATGCAGTGTATTTATTATTTAATAAGGTGCTAAGGCACCATTCCCCATAGATTTACTGACCTTATGTGTTGTAAGGTAGGATTCTCAACAGTCCAAGGATTTCTCCGTAATGTAGTATTAGGAATCCAGCTCAATTTCAAAGTAGGCTTGTTATCATCAGAAGCATAGTGACAACTGACTGTGAGATATCCTGGGTGGTGGATCACATCGCAGTCCTGACGAAGTAACGTGGGTGGATGCACACAGACATTATTCTTACCTAACAGTGATACAAAAAACAGTTAAGTGCATGTGTGTGTGGCGCTTCACAGTGCCAGAAATGTGGTGTTTGACTGTTGTGTGCATGTGCACATAGGATAGGGGTGGGGAAGAAGGAAGGACTGCCAGGTAGAGAGAGCACTGTTGCTCTTGCAGTGCCGGTTCTGGCGTGATGGTAGAAGGAAGTGTTTTTTTACTCAGCGTGTGTTGTGCTTAAAAACCGTGTACCATATTCTTGAATGTGATAAAGTGTAGAAGAGTGTAGAATTAGATTATTATTCTGCTTACAGCTTTTCTATTTGATTTTTTTTTGTTTTTTTATTTAACAGAAAGACTAAATGTGCTTGCAGTACTTTCAATGGAGAACAATTTCCTCAATTGTCATCCAGAGATCAAGGAGAAAATTAGTGAACTTTTTGTGCAAATTAAAACAAGAAAAATAGATTTCATTTTTAATGGATAGATCAAGCTTGAACTGTAACAATTTAAGTTAATGTAAGTAATAGAAATTTTTTTTTGTTAAGATTTTATAAAGTCCCTGAATAAATTTTCTTTTTATAAATTTTTTTCCCTTTTACACAATTTTAAAACAAAGGCTAAAAAATTTCTGGAGCAGCACCCCCACTAATTTTAGCTACGAGCCGCCACTGCTAGTTGTGCTAGTAATAAAATAAAAGGCTATGGTACTAAGACTTAATAAATAATTATTTCATCGGCATTACTGTAAACGATAAGTGTGATAACTCTTTCTAAAAACTTGCATAGACATTGCACAACTATAAACAAAAATAATCATAAATGATTTGGGCCTGGCTTTATGATTTAAACAATATCAAAAAGTCATAAGAACATTCTTATAACAATTCAATATAATTCTGATGTTAACATATATTTAAAAAAATAGTTTGCAATTGTGTTTGTTCATTAGGCAGTCAACAAAGCTGGGTACTAATGGATTAAGTAGCCAAATTATTATATTTATTAGTTACGGTTATAGCCACATCTTAATATATTCTTAAAATAAAAAAATGACAACTAAACACAAGGATCAAACCCAGGACTTTTGGCTTAGTACGCCAATGCTCTAGCCACTGAGCTCACTGAGCTATCTAGGAATCATCATGTGGCCAAGGTCATTCTTCAATCATATTTCAAGGCAGAGTCTGTGATGGATGTGTGGAAATCGTCAGCTATGTGTGTGTGATCAATTAAGGTCACTAGATATTAGATAACACAGCCATCTTCGACTCATTAGGGCTTTATTCTGCCAATAGTACAAAAGCACATATCATGATGGATTAAATAGCCAAGCTATTATAATTGTTAATTATGGCTAAAGTCACAGATCATGATATTTTGACGAAGCTATAACTGTAATTTACAAATATACAAGCTTGGTAAATACATCATGCTATGCGCAATCGTAAAATTGTCATTGTACTATTCTAAGCATAGAGCCCTATTATCATTATCTGAAAGCTCATGATCTTAATTGGTTGGTTACCCATATGTAGCTGATGATTTCTGCATGTACATCACAAACTCTGCCTTAGAAGATGAGTGAAGAATGACCCTGGGCACAGGAAGATTCATAGATAGCAAAGTGGTTGGAGCTTTGGCATACTAAGCCATAGGTACCGGATTTGATTCTCGTGTTCAGGTGTAATTTTTTAATTTAGAGGATATGGGTGGACTAATACAAAGTATTTAACAGAGGAAATAGGAAGTTGTCACCTCCCCCCTTTGTGAAACTAAATTATCAGGATGGGTTGCGGCCGAGGATGAAGGCAGTGACTGGAAAAATGATTTTATGGTTTTATTGTACTACTATGCTCTATTATAAAATGTTATGGTGATAAAAAATATTAAAGGATTTAAAAGAACTTAATGGAATTACTTAGGAGATCGTGACAGAATGAAGTGTAGCAAGGAATGCTTAACCAATGGCCTGACTGACCTCTAGGTGGCCCTACATGGGTATGAACCTCGATACCTTTGGCACAATGGTTAGCCCCTCATTGCTCGTACTCAGTGATCTGGTGTCCTAACCCGTGTAACTCCCAAAATGGGCAGCATGACCCTCCTAGGTTCAATGGTGAGTTGTCAGCCCAATTAACCCGCAAACATTACTATTTATCCTGCCTCCTAGCCTGATTTACCATGAGGAATGCTTACACTCTGTTTAAGTTGTCAGCGCATATGTTCTATTGTTTAACAACTAATTAAAACCCCTTGCAATATTCATTTTGTCGCTTACAATCCACAACACAACAAATGTTAAACAAACACCTCAATTCATTTTGTGTTGATTAAAAAGTGTTATTAATTTTGGGGAGAACTGTGGAAGAGGGTAGCCTAAGTATTTGAGATTAGTAAATAACTAAACATTTCAACTATAAGTGATATGAATGGTGGGTAGTTCTAAGTATATGTTGTAACAGTGTTACAAGTAACATGGTTATTAATGGATACATCACTCACCCTCCGGCCCGTTTTGACTCGCATCTCTAAGCACATAAAAACCGCTGCCTCCCCTGTACGCATTTCAAACCCAAATTAACCAAGCCAGTTGGAAAACATTTCGCTGTTGAAGGAAGGTCACACCAAAAGAGTGGAGGGAAGGAGGGGTTGTTCCTTGCACAGCCCCTTCTTAGATTAATTCTACAAGGATTATTCCTTGCATACCCCGTTGTCTGGATCTTTCTACGAGCGTCTAGTTACCACGTGTAACACCAGACCTTCCCAGTTGGAACTCATGTCT
>CABEEJ010004255.1:9468-25531 GCA_901482245.1 Timema douglasi
CCCCCCCCATCTTGATTTCACGGGAGAAGTTCAGGACCCCTGGTCCCAGTTTGGACGGACAGACCGGGCGCGAGCCACGCAAGTCGCCAGGGCCGTCCTAGACGGACCTGTCATTTTCACTGCACAGTTACCTATGATTTATAGACACCATAGCTTTTCTAGGAGTGCATAAGCACTATATCATGTTGTTATGTGTTCATAGACACTTGTTGATTTTGGAAAGGTGCACAGTTACCTATGATTTATAGATACTATAACTTTTCTAGGAGTGCATAAGCACTATATCATTTTTTTTGTGTACATAGACACTTGTTGATTTTCGAAAGGTGCATAGTTACCTATGATCCATAGACACTCTATAATTCAGTTATGATTTATATACGCATTAACTTTTCTTATGTACCTCGTTTTACTTAAATTACATCTGCTTGAAACTCATGTTGCTATTCGGTGATTTACTGAAGTCAACTAGCGGGTTGTGGAGAGGGGCAGAACTGAACTTTCCTCGCGGTCACCGCGTATGGTGGCAGCCTAAAGGTTAACTTACGATTAGTTTGTCGGATCTTGGTTCCCCGTGTCAAAAGACCAAGTGGCACCCATTCGTATCAGGATGCTTCCATGATGAGTAGTGTACTTATTTCCAGCCCTTCGCCGCATCCCGTCAGTTTCGCCAACCTCAACCCACCCCCCAACTCCTACTGTAGCCGGCCGGGTACTCTGTAGCGTTATTTCCGAGAAATCTCGTTACAATATTACCTGAATCGATTCTAAACAAAGAATTGATATACAATATGTAGGCCGGTAGGCATAAATAAACAGTTTTATCGGTGTCTAACTGTTTACAGTATTTATTTTTCATGAAACCCAACAAAATGTCTAGCTTAAGGATCGTATGAAATAAATTGGGGTTCTTTACATAGTTGTAGATAATTAAAACCAGTTGGGTAGTAAGAATTAACAGTCATGTTTATTTTATTAGTATTATTATTAGCACCGCGTCTTACTACCCATTTGGGATATACGCACTTATGCTAATGTGTAGTGGTAGGGTGATTATGAGATGAAATGGAGGACCTACAGTTTAACGTGGAATCCGAACCATGGTGGAGGCCTGGCATTCCCCACATTCACATGTTTATTTAATCATCACTCTGGCCGCTGGGGAGTAAACATAGAACGTCATGGTGGATGACTGTGTATCGTGTGTAATGTGTTATTATTTATCTTTAAAAAAAAGCCATAGTTTGGTTTATTTATTTAGAGTTTATTTGTAATTTTAGTTTGATTTTCAGTTTTTGAAGAGCTTTAATGTGTTCATTAAAATATTTACGAGTTTGTTCGTGAGGTGAGGGTTTTAGAAGTAAGCATGCGCTGAAACGGTTGAGTTCAAGTTTCCCATAGGGGTGGAAGGGTAGGGTATTAGCCACGTTAAATTGTGTACTACCATTTTTTTTAAAGAAGATTTTATCTATGTTTATCTCTTTTGTCCGACAAAATAATGATAACGGATTAAGTTGTGCTTTTCAAGTAGGCCTTGCTACGTGCATAAACGGACCTCGGCTAACACACCTTCGCGGCCAGCCTGTATACGACCGTAACGGCTTCGCAAATATAATGAGGTGTACACGGAATGAATGTTTATCTTATTTCAATATAAAATTTGGTAGTGATCGTATAGTGGGTTAAATTAATAAAGGAAATCAAATATTTAAATTTATTTTAGCAATTCACTCGTTACACGTCACGCGTCTTCATTAGTGTGAGAGTGGCCGTCAACCAATTTAAGGTGAATTACAATATCCACTGCTTAGTCGTGATATAATATAACTACTACGCGCTATCACGCCTGATTATGTTTTATTATAATAATTATAGCCGCGGCGACTAACCGAGAGACTAACGCGAGGGGTTGTTTAAAGGTTCACAAAAATATGACACCCCAGAGTTCACCTGGGAGCGTCCTTGGCCGAAGCCCGGTGAGACCAGAGTCCTGAGTCTCCTACGCGACTCAACGGATACTATTTTTTAAATATTGAAGAAATACTCCCATTGGTCCAGAAGATCCAACATGGACGAAACCTAACTGTCCCCCGGACCGTTAGCGCGGTCCAAGACAAGGGAAGGAAGCCAACCCTCCTTAATAGCTTTTAGGAAGCTATTGTTACCGTCGGCGACTCTCACAATATTCTTTAATACCTGGATGGCAGGTTATTAACCTTACAATACCCCGTTATTGCGTATAGGGTTGCAAACACATCCCATTTTCTGATGTGTTCACAAAGAATTGCATCAGCCTAACTTAATAATTTTTGAATTCAAAAAACAAAATATGTTTTGTTTAAGAGGTTAAATATTCGACCATCTAATCCAATAATCCAATCCGAATCCTCGAATACTTGTCAGGATTTGGTGGATTATAGGATTCAAAGATTCGAGTGGCCCATCTCTAATAATAATAATAGTAATAATAATAATAATAATAATAATAATAATAATAATAATAATAGATTCTTAATATTAAATTTTAAATTTATTATAAATTATTATTTTAGAACGGGACCAGGTAAAAATAGTATAATAGAATCATTGCAATATTTAGTAATCTACTTAGCTATTTTTATTTTCATTGTTTTGTCATGGCAATACAAGTAAACAACTTCAATCAAGTATGATTCAAAATGGACGACAATATTCAATAAAGTTACCGGTCGAAAGTGGTTTTAAAGCTCTATTGGGTTATTAATGTGAAAATTGAAATTAATTTTAACAAAGTAACTGAATGATTTATAAGTGGAAATGCCGATTTCATCTCAATTAAACAGCTTATACTTATTATTGCGTTTTAAAAAATTGATTATTAAGTATATCAAGTGAAAGTTCGAAAATGACGAGCCTACAAAACTTTCAATCTTGATCTTAAAAGATGAGCTCGGCTCGAAGCTCGAAATCCGATTATGCGCAGAGCCATAGAAATTAGGTACATTATGATAATGGTAAAAGTTTATTTTAAATTAGAGATGTAGCTAACTAACATTTATGAATCTAGTCTTTGTATTAATAGGGTTGGGCAAAGTTCACTTTTTCAAATTAAAAAAAAAACTTAAATTGAATATATGAAATCACATGTTGTGATTTCTTATACAATTTTATGTAATAAAGTTATCTGAAAAATGTTTTAATAAACGAATTGTTTATAAAATTTTATTTTATTTAAAAAAATTAAGTTACTATCACGATTTACAAATCATTTGCTTAAGATTTTTTCATAATAATACTGATTTCTAAATTGCATAATAGCTCTGAATAGAAATTAATGATCATAAAGTGATTATTTTAGTTTTCAATACTTTTAATGGCAAATCCCTGTAATTGCTGTAAATGCCATTATTTTTCTTTCACAGCGATTTGGACCAGTCTTTGAAGTTTAATTTTTTAAAAAGCGACCATGTTAGCTCGCCTGCCTCAAACCATGATCACTTCCTATTTGCCCATATGCACGTATTTTTTTAACACCGGATTAACTAACCATTTGGGTTAGATGCCTATGAACTAATTATGCTAATAGGTTAGTGATGAGGAAGGTTGAATTTAGAGTAAGTTTGCTCACATATACATGGAAGGAGAGTGGGAAACCATTTAGGAAAAACCACCCTCAGTACACCCGACCCGGATCTAACTCTGATCTCATGATCAGCAGTCTAGTCTATTCTAGTCTAGTCTATTGAGAGAGTGACACCTTAGACCATGCTTCCAAAGAAGCAAGTAACAAATAAATGATGTATACTAATGTGTTAGGGATGATTAAGGTAGAGTTTAAAGGAAATGTATCCACTTTTACACTGAGGAAGAGTTGAAGACTACTTAGTAAAAACATTCCCAAAGTATAATTGACCATGACTCAAACCCTGATCTGCCAGTTACTAGCAAATTGACCATATGAGATTGACAATTATACCGGTGCCCACCAGCTAAAGTAGATTACATTTTACGTACCAGTAAATGAATTTCTGTGTCAATTCAAAATGACATTTCTATGTGTTTATGCTATTATTTTTCAGCAAAGTTAAGGCATTCAGAATTAAGGCTTTGTTCAACTTCTTCACATAATGAACATTAAACAGTGTTCAACATTCTGTCCCTGCCCTACTGCTCATTTTTGTGAATTTCAGGATCTTTAATGGGAGCAAAATGAAAACTAGTTAGTCTGAAATTTTAGTTTATTTTGACTTTGGTAGCTATTATTACATACAACAGAAATACATATTTCTCAAAGACTAAGTAAACCTTATCCTTATAGCGTTAAGATTAGAATGGACATCTCGAAGTTTTGCATATCTCTCTTCCAAGTAGTTACATGTACTATCTATAACCTCACCAGAGGTGCACTGCTGTAGATATGACAGTCACCACACCGACCCCTCTCAGCCCCTCTATTTTACCCCCCTTTCAGAGTGCCCTTACATTCCACAGGTAGCCTCCCCACCCCTTATTGATTTCAACTTTGTTAACTGCTACTCAACAAAAGACAAGTTATCAATGTTATACTTTCCAAGGCGTGTTGCCAAGTTGAGCCGATATGTCGGGGTTTTAGAGAATGACGTCCAAAGTCAAAGGACAAGGGCTCGAATCTCTGTCAAAGTATAATTTTTCTGGATTACCTTAGGAAATCATTATTTACAGTAAATTGTAACATTTTTATTTAGTTTGTTTATTACTGTAGAAATATATAAAAATGTATTTTCTTCCCTATATTTAAAAAAATATAGCCATTCGCTAATTATTTAAATACATGGTATAAGGACGTTAGAATTAAAATAAATGCACAACAATCTGTCTGTACAGAACATAGAAAAACCAAAGTGATAGCCCAATAAAAAAATTTGGAAATCTCTTTAAAAAAATGAGTTAGAAAAAGGCGAAAAATTGCAATTTTTAAAATACTATTTCAATTAGATATTATTTACGTACTGTACACCTACTTCACTTTACAAAAAGGCCCTACAGTTAACTATTTTAACACCATACCAACAAGAATATTGTAGACTATTATCTAAAAAAAATCTGAATTAAATAAAACTCGCAAAACGATGTTTCTATTTAAAACATTAATTTATTATTAAAATATGATTTTAACTAGAGATGGGCCACTCGAATCTTCGAATCCTCAAATCCACCGAATCCTGGCAAGTATTCGAGATTCGAGGATTCGGTGTTTTACTGGATACGATGATCAAATCTTTCACCTCATAAACAAAGCATATCATCTTGAATTCAAAAATTACTTAGTTAGGCCTACTTGAAAAACACTACTTAATCTGTAATATTTATTTTGTCGTAGAAAAGAGATAATCATTAATAAAATATTCTTTAAAAAATAAAAATAATCAAAAATTGTGGAAAATCTTACGTGCCTAGTACCCTACACTCCCTCCTGTATGGGAAACTTGGACTCGACCGTTTCGGCACATGCCCACTTCTAAAACTTTCACCCCGCGAACAATCTTGTAAATATTTAATGACCACATTAAAACTCTTCAAAAACTGAAAATTAAAATTAGAATTACAAATAAACTCGAAATAAATAAAACAAATTACGGCTTTTTAAAAAATAGAAATAAGAACACATTATGCATGATACAAAGTCAGCCGCCATGACATATTATGTTTACTCGCCCGAGTGATGATTAAAATAAAGATACTGTTACTTCTTACTAGCCAACTGGTTTTAATTATCTACAACTACGCAAAGAACCCCTATTTATTGCATACGATCCTTAAGTTACACATTTTGTTGGGTTTCATGAAAAATAAATACTGTCAACAGTCAGACAGCGATAAAATTGTTTATTTATCTCTACCGGCCTACGTATCGTATAGTATCGTATATCGATTGTTTGTTTAGAATCGATTCAGGTAACCTGATCACCTAGTAAGCGCTCTCGAGTTTTAAGGATCAAATAACGACTTGCTAATCCATTATTTGTTTTTAAATTGATTTTAATTTAGAGTTTAATATTTTTTTAAATATTATTGAAGTAATTGTAGAAATATTCAAACGTAGTCCTGCCTTATAACATGGGAATGAACATATTGTAGTCGAAAATATGTTCGTGCTTTAAATAGAATGTATTCTCAGAAATCGATACATCGCAAGAATCGAATATATTTGTTTTCCACGCGAGAATAGATAATGCATGTATAAGAAGATAATAAAACAACTTAGGCATTATTGAGTTAACTATTTCCAAAGTATATTTAGTTGTTAAACATGTTTTAATCTTTATTAAAAATATCCGTTTGTATTTTTATTTTTGCTATCTAAATACAATAAAATATCCTTTAATGATGATTAAAGTTGATCAAAGGATAACTAGGCCTAATCTGTTTATTACACATGTTATTTTTATAAACTTAACTCATTCTAACAACACTTTTAAAAATAACTAAAAGACACTCAAATTTTAATTTATTTGATTTTTAAACCTTAATAAGAGTCTAGATTGTTTAATTTGTCTGGATTTTAACCTGTATTTTGTGAGGGGTGGTTGGGGTTGATTAAAATTGAAAGCACAATTGAAATAAATCTCAATTCATAGTTTAGACCTATATTGTGTAATGTAGGTCTATTTGTAAATAATTAAAATTTAAAACGATTGGCTAGGATTCGGATTCGAGATTCGAAAATAAAATGTAGATTCGGATTCGAGAAATAGTGGATTCGACCCATCTCTAATTTTAACCGATCCAAAACCAAGTCTGTTCTCTTTTATTGTTACATTCAGAACACAGATTATTAACAGCATAATTTGATTGGGTAGAAATGAGAAAGGTAACTAAGTGGAAGTGAACCTGCATTTGTATGGAGTAAAGATGGGAAAACCAGGAGATAAATCACTAGCGGAAAAACGGTAAAGATATATACTTTTTTTAACGAGAAAACCACCTTCAGTAATAATAATTAGCACCGCGTCTTACTACCAGTTTGGGTTATATACTTTAAGTACTAATTACGCTAATGGATTAGGAATTGGGAAGGTTGAATTAGAGGAAGTGAACCCATATTTGCATGGAGGGAGAGTGGAAAACCATTTAGGAAAAACCACTCTCAGTTCAACTGACCGAGATTCGAACCTCGATCTCCCTGGCCTCAGCAGTCGAGCTCAACACGACAAGCACATTAGCCAACTACGCCACCGAGGCGGGTCATTCTTCAGTTAACGCAGATGAGATTCGAACCTTGACCTCCCCACCAATGGTGATCAAACCAATGGCAAGCAACAGCTGTGGGTAACTAAACTTTGTAAACTAATATTTACTTTGTTTCGACACCTCGGAGTGAAAATATTGTGATCGTCAAAAATTCTAAATCGAGATTTTGATAAATTTCGACGTTTCATAACCCCCTGAAACAAAAAAAGTTGTTTCCACAATGCCGCAAGTCTGAATGGTTGTACCTTGGTTTGGGCTAGAACCAAAACCATTTTGGCTAAAACTTTATCTGGGGTTTACATAACCTCTCCATGAGGGGTTTATGGCATTAGATATCTAACCCTAAATTTAAGGCTAGTTTATTGAAAAAGCAAAAAGAGAATAAATCTAGTTTCTCAAAATTTGTTCTAATGATTTTGATTAAATTTTATATCTGAATACTTTTTATCAATATAAACAAGATGGATATTTTCCTTTCCTAATGAACATGACTTTGAGGGTACTTTACATAGGGGAGATTTTCAAATTTTCTCATTTCTCCTCAACTATTTGAGACAAGTGATGACTTATTTTAAAGTTGTAATAGTATTAAATGTAAAAATCTTTTATTTGCAATATATTTTTATAAAACCAATAATTTTTGAGCTATATTATTATTATTATTATTAGCACCGTGTCTTACTACCCGTTCGGGTTATACACACTTACGCTAATGTGTAATGGTAGGGTGATTGTGAGAATAAATGGAGGACCTACAGTTTAACGTGGAATCCGAACCACGGTGGAGGCCTGGCATTCCCCAAATTCACAAGATGTCTTGTCAGAGGTGAAGGAAGGGTTTGGTAATCAGATAAATCTGTGCCGGGACCGAGGATTGAACCTCGGCCGCCAGCATAGAAGTCTGACACCTTACCCCTACACCGCCAGGTCACCTTTTGAGCTATAAACAAATATATATACTTTTAAATCAGGGGTGTGGTGGAGCGGGATGCCATTCTGGCACTGCTTTTCGTGAAAAAAATTTGAAAATATATTTTTAGTAGTTTTTTATACTTTGAATTTCCAAGTTAACGAATTGATTTTATATCAATAGTATGTTAAAACTTTTTTCATACTATTAAGCAATTAATTCTAATGAAATGTACAATGCTCTATGCGAATTCTTGGAATTTTAGGGGAAGTGTGTTGGGTAAGTTTCTGCCTTAGTGATCATTAAAAGATGCTCCAAATAGCTTCTCAAGGCACTTATGTTTGTGGTGCGATTCTTTCGCCTACGGCGGTTGGGGGTTTCCAAACCCCACTTAAACTTTGGGATTTGTACGACCTTGCGTTCCGGAACTGCTAAATTTACAACTACATCACTGTTTTAAGTACAGGTTTTTGAAAATGAATTTGATTCTTATGCTCTATGATTGACAAAGATGTTTATCTTATCTCATTTTTTGTGTAAAAGTGTTCCTAGTTCCTAATGCCATAAGGTCAGGTGCGGCCCGAGGTAAATTTCGCGCCCGGGTAATATTGCTTTTTGGCGCCTCTCTATGTAACTGGTGGATAATACAGTCCATTCACATTGGAGTGTGGGTAACCAACAGCTAGCAAAAGTTAGCAGATCAAATCTCATGCATCTATTTGCCAAACCATATGATTTGCAATGACCATAGTATGTTGATTTATTGTCACTTTTTGCAGTCAAAACTTTCACAAAAACAACTTATTTTTAATTTGGTTTTTCTTTTGGCAGTTCTTAAATCTTCTGTTAGCTATCAGCTACCACATTTCTCATGGCGATTGTACTCTCGGAAAATATAAAAATAATCCCTAAACCTAACAAATCCAAACCTAACTTGGCCTGAGCATGATAGGAAAATAAATGAAGGGGAAACTCCACAAATGTAAACTATATGATAAACGTTTCACTTTGAGATTATACAAAAACTGTTAGGATTACAAATAAAACTATAAAAACCTGTTTTATAGACAGTGTCACCCTTTATTTTTTGATTATAAGTTTAACAAACACTTTGGCATTATGAAACATTTACATTGTGATTGAAAAAAAATAATGTTTTAGGGCGCAATTATTTAAAGCTGGAAAATATAAAATAATTTTATAAGAGTGGCATTAGATTCTATTTTATTCACCACAAAACTATACTAATGTGTAAAATGTCATGTTATTATCAAAAATTGAACGTTTGTTAAGTTTAGCAACTCCACTATCATGCCCTGTCTATGTAAGGTTTGGAGTTGTTAGGTATGGGGACTATTTTCATATCACGACCAGGTTACATTAGGTTTGGGGATTATTTTCATATCACACCCAGGTTACATTAGGTTTGAAAATGTTAGGTTTGAGTATTATTTTCATATCCCATCCAGGCTACGTTAGGTCATGTCTAGCTTTGATTCCTCAAGCAGCCACTCAGTTCACACGGCCCTTGGGCCACCCCTGCATATAGTAAGTAGCACTGTATATTATTTGATTTATGATTTTTGGTCAAGTGTTTCTACAACAAGGTAATAGACCTACTAATTCATTTCACAAATCTTAACAAGTTTTTAGTAAATGTCTATTTCAAGATAAAAGTAAGAGAAAGTATTTGTGGTGCACTGTACCATTAATTTTTTTATTACTAAATTAAGAAATTGCCTTTACCTTCATGTGAGTAGGTTTGTGGACCTATAATTTCTAAGACACTGTTATTATTATTATTATTATTATTATTATTATTATTATTGGAGTTTACCGACGTATTGACACAACTAGAGGTCATGTAACATTATAAAAATCATTTTGCTCATGTTAATGTGTACAACTATATCCATAATTTCTGAACCTCTTTTTTAATGTGTGTGTGGTTTTTTTTCTCTAAAAAAAGATGCCTTAAACTAAAATAATTTGATGAATATTTTCAGCGGATAGAGATAAAAGCTATGACACACATGCGCAGCCTCCCCTAAATAAACTCCTGGATGCGCCACAATCTTAATATCTTCAAAATTAATTCCGCTATAAGTGAGAAAAGGTCTTGTTCGTCTATAAAACACGGATAAAACTATTTAGAGAAATCCTTTTCACCTCTCTCTTCTTGCAAAACCAATGTTATACAAATAGGTTTTATCTAATCAAGGAAACACTGTTTATGCAAATAATTTACAAGGTAAACAATCAAATCTACTCTATAAAAAAAACATTTAACATAGAACATACATCACAGTGAACATTTTCAATAGCCCAGGTTTGGAGGTGGCAGACAATTAGTGTCAAGTCAAGGGTTTTACCTGAACAGGATATAAATGGAGGGACGGCAGAGGGAGTAAAGGGGTTTACAGAAAAAAAGATGGAAAAATAATGAATGCCTAAAAGGGGTTAGGGAGGAGAGGGAGAGGTGCTTCCGAAGAAAGACTTTTCTGGCACAACGCTACTGAACTTTTTCAACCGTTTAGACATCATTTGAATTGAAAATATCGAATTTTGTAAAAATTATTGTATTATAAATATTCATCGTGTACTATAGAAAATTATCTTATTCTCTATAATAATATGATAGCCTCAAAACTATATTCTTGTATTTCATATTATATTTTATTTTAATTTAATTGAAATTAAGTCTTATTGTAAAAAAGTAAATATTAGCTTGTAACTTTTTCATTAATATAGTTCATTTTAAATTTAAAAGTTTGATATAATACAAAAAAAATGCATGTTGTTGTTATGTATAGTTTTGAGAAATAGACTCTACAACTTTATTGTTCTTATATAGGTGTGCATCCGAATCTTAGCCTTATAATTTCTACTAAACAAACAGGTGTTGGTACAACACACTAAACTAATTACAGGTGAACAAACCAAACGGGTACGAACACTCGGTGAAAATAAAAACTAATAACACTTATAGACAATGATAATATAGTTGTTTTAAATTCCATTCTTTTGCAAAATTGAAACAATATAAACCCATACAAAGGAAACTATTTTAGCCAAAATGTCTTCAAAATCTTTGATATCATTGATGATTATAATTTATATGTACCGTCAAATGGGGTAAATTCATACAGTGAGATGAGTTCGGACAGTTGAAGTACATTTCTCTTTTAATGTTGGTAGCACAGTGACACCTGTTTTTTCAGGATTTTGTTTGTATGTGCTGTGATATGATAATCATCAATGTTTACACTTTTACACAGTAAAACATGCTTTTTCTAGTATTATAAAGTTGGAGTGTTAAATATAGTAATTTAGGTCTCCTTGTGAACTTTTAAGTGTAATGCTATAAGAAAATAATAAGAAAATGTCTGATATTTTATATAAACTTTGTTAGTCTGATTGAAAGAAAATATCTTTGTGAACTGTGTTTAGAGACAAATATAACATTATATTGGGAGACTTTTAATTAGAAAGTGAAAGAGGGGTGACTTCTGACAATGCCGCGAAATTATAAAAGAAAATTGGAGAGCCAACCGTATTGCAATTATAGTGTTGATAACCTAGAAAAAGCTCTCAAGGATATAAAGGGAGGCAAATTATCTTACAGAAAAGCATATGACGTATACTTCATTCACGGTAGGAGTTTACCTCTGAAAGGTCTTTTTTCCTACCAATATCCTACTATATAATAGATTTCTGGTAGGGAAAAAGGCCTTTCAGAGGTAAACTCCTACCGTGAACGAACTTTATACCAGATTCCTCTATCAACTCTTCAAAACAAAATGAATAAATCAAATCCTAAAACTATTGGAGGACAGACGGCTTTAACTCATGATGAGGAAAAATTGTTACTTAATGGAATTAAAAGAGCCGCTCATTGGAGATTTCCAATCACCCCAACAGATATTAGATATTTGGCGAAAGGGTATCTTGATAAATGTGGGCGTAAAGAGAAAAGATTCTGTAATAACCTGCCTGCATCTGAATGGTCGCGGTCATTTCTCAAGAGGCACGCAAATGTTTTGTCTGTTAGACTTTGTTAAAATATAAAGAGAGCTCATGCACAAGTGAATTGTTGAGCAGTACTTTGAGAACCTGCGCCCAACATTAGAATCCCTTCCACCCAGTAACCTTCTAAATTATGATGAAACAAAAATGTGTGATGATCCAGGAAAACAACACATTATTGTCTAAAGAGGAACAAAACAAATGCAGAGAGAATCTTTGATTCTTCAAAAACAAATGTTTCAATAATGATGGTTGCTAGTGGGGATGGCAGACTACTACCTCCTTTGTTCTATATAAATCAGAAAATTTGTGGGACACATGGCAGGAAGGGGGTCCTAAAGGATTCCTAAAATATATACCCCATGATCATCTATGTAAAAAAAACACAGTTTCATCATTCAACTTTTAACTATCACTAAACATACTCCAAAAGCGTCCGAATTCCCCCCCATTTGACGGTATTTCAATTTTGTTAAAATATATATAAAATTATGATTGTGATCCACAGGTTAAATATATATATTTGGCATAAAGTACAGGAAAGATGGACAGTAAACATATAAAAGGCAACAAACACAACATGGCTTTTACGATGAAAAGAACACAGTCCACACTTTATATTGTTGACACTGGACAAAGAGGTAATAGCTGCTTCCTAAAGAAAATTTATTGTTACCACCTATCCCCTGGCCTAGGCTTCTCTAAATTGGAATTAATCAGGATGAGAATTAATCAGTGTGAAACGCACAGCGCATATAAACATGTACATGCAACAAAACGTGTAAAGGACCAACACAGGAAAAGGACAATGGATGCAAATATATAATGTTGCGATGAAAGCCTCTTTTCGTTTTTAGAAATATTTTTTATATGTATTAATCTCCATCACCTCTTTGCTCAGTGGCAGCAATGTAAAATGTGAACTGTGTTGTTCTTTTCATTGTAAAAAATATAGTGTTCATTTACTTTTATATGTTTTCTATCCACATTTCCTAACCACCTTGTTATAAATCAAATGGTTCGAGAATAAGCTTTGGTACGAAAAAAATTCTGGTCAAGATATGAGCCCTGTTCTCTTGAAATGAGAGTCAAAAATGCTGGCGTTTAACTGACTTTTGATGGTAGCTGCCAGATACACACAAAGAAATATTCAGTAAACAAATGCTCAAATTAATAAGAATAATGCTAATAAATTTACCTCCTTATACCCTTCAGACCCCTGGTGCACCCAACAGCACATGAAACAGAGAGAAAGACAGATATTGGCTCTAATAACAAACCAAAATGTTTACACTTAACGCTCAGATTAATGTAATACTAGACATCAAATACATATTTCTTGGAGACTAAGGTAAAGCTGATTACCAATGGTATTTTATAAAGTCTTAAATGAAAATTAGATTTCAAAAGAATAGTTTATATGTTATTTTACTTTTTCAATCATGAAAATATGGAAGAAAAAAATCAAGTCCCAAAACATGTGCATTTTATTCAGAAAGTGGTAATACTTATTATAATTAGCACTGTGTCTTACTACCTGTTCAGGTTATACGCACTTACACTAATGTGCAATGGTAGGGTGATTGTGAGATGAAATGTAGGACCTACAGTTTAATGTGGGATCCGAACCACAGTGGAGGCCTGGCATTCCACACATTCACCAAGTTCTAATTAATACACATCTTGACAGAGGTGAAGGAAGGGTTTGGAAACCTGATAAATCTGTGCCGGGACGTAAAATATTTAATTACACATACAGACTAAGTGGTTACATCATATTGAATTTTAGTGTGAATTTAGGACCCAGAGGAAGATGTGATCTAATGTTATATTTATAAACAAGAAAGACAAACTTATTTGATTTTGTTTTTTATGTTGTTTTTTCGTTTATTTGAGGTATTTAACGTTCACTTTCTGAATTGAATGATATCAGCACACGAGAATGTCTATAAGCAAAAGCAAAAAGGGCCTACCAATTTTGCTGGTAAAGGTAATTCACATACCTTACAGGAGTATTTTACATGCCTTAATTGACATTGGACAGACTGCTTTACTTCTCCTTCAAAGGCAGTTAGGCTAAGGATTTTTATCGATTCATAAAGCTCCGTCGACCTCGGTTGGGTTTGAACCCCTAAGCAACTGGGCATGAGGTGAGTACTCTACCCCAAAATCATTGAGATTGACTATTTTCTATGCAAAACTTAAAAATTGTAATAAAATCGTATAAAAGACGTCTTAATACTTTTCTTTTACAGTCTGCCACATAATTTCCTTACAAATGTCAAGGTCTGCTTAAAATTATCGTTGATATAAATAATCTGTTGTTGGCTACCTATGAAGCCATCTCCTCTTTTTGGACTCTAAATTCTCAGCTATAAAATAGGTTATTTGTAAATTTTGTATGTACTACCATAATTAAAGACTGCAAACAATACTTTTATATAAATTTTGCAAATAGATTAATAAGTGATCAACTAATTATAGTGGAACAAAGTGTATACATGATAAAGAGAAAAATATTAAGAATGAATTTGATCAGAGAATTCTTTTAAAAGAATCACTTTTATAAAACTAAATTTGAACTACAATGAATAGAATATATTCTTTTGAGGTTAGGAAATTAATTTAAATATTATAAATATATTTGTTTATATGGTATAATGAATCAACATGGTGGGGAAGAAAACCTTCTATTTGCCTATGAGGTCAAAGCTTGGAAATGAAACCATCTATCCTATGCAAGATTTAACACCAACCGTTGCATGTTTCAGCATCTCTTTTAAAGCTTCCACCTCTTGACGTAGCTCACGAATAATTCTGGCATTAGGATCTTCATTGACAATTGCGTAATTCACAATACGTTTAGCACGATCTGCATATCGCAGAGTTGACAATGTCTCTTCATAGTTATCAGATGCAGGAGACACGGTTGCCACCATCACAGTCCTACTATTTCCTCCAAGGTTGTCCTATAACAATAAACAATAAATTAAAAACCTTCCAGGATTTTTACTTCCTTCCTCCTCCCTCCACCATCACACATACAACAAATAACCAGAGTTTCATAATAGTGTGCTTTTTTTTAACATCACACCTAGCAACCCAGCACATGAACTGTGTTAATGTGTAAATGGTTAGCAAACTTGGATTTAAGGAAGTGTGCCTGCATTTTCATAGTGGGAGAGTGTAAAACCATCTAGGAACACACACAAGCACACCCTCAATACACCCAATAGGGATAAAAGCCTCGATCTACCCTTCAACTACAGTCGAGTCTATTACAAAGGTATTGCCTTAAATTATTCAATCACCTAAACATGTATTGTGTGCTAGAGATTAGGGAGTATAATCATAATCATTAGTAATAAGTGTATTGAAAAGATTTATGGGTCTTTAATATGATACTTGCAAATAAAGATAATATCTTGAAATATACATCATCAACTGTTTCCAGCCCGTGGCCAAGTCAGTTTAGTAAAATCTGTCCATCTTACTCTAACCTTCTTCATTTAATCACTTCCATTATTATTATTCTTTCACTTGCACGCTTTATATTATCTGCTCCCCCCCGCCCGCCCATTTCTTTCTTGGACTCCCTCTAAATCTTTTTCCAATATACTTCATTTCCATTGTTCTATTTGATGTTCTCTCCTTTTCCATCCTCGTTACATGACCATACCATCTCAGCCTTGCTTCCTCTACTACACCCCATCCGTGGTAAAAGAAGTGGTAGTGACGGTTAGCAGAAGGTTCTTTATTTTAAACATTGGCTAAAAGAAACTAATGTCACCTATTCGGAAATAATTATTATTATTTTAATAATAATATATTATCATCAATAATTACTTCTGAATAGGTTGACTTAAAGAAACTTTCAGGAAAGTTTAGCAATAAATATTGATAATGTCACAACCCCCC